>JAQFXT010000596.1:0-31198 GCA_034683725.1 Strigamia crassipes
GTTTTGGTCTTGTGAACAAAACCCCCTGAAGCGGTATTTCTAATGAAATAGCCCAACCCAGGTCGACATCGTCACAAGATAACTGCGTTCTGCTCAGCTTCAAGTGAAAGGAGAAAAAAACTATGTCATTTTTGGTCCGATATTTGGACTTAATATTAAAGTATGTCTTAGCCAAATGTTTGAGATATAAAAAGCAATGAAAGTTTGTCAGCAAAGAAAAGGGGCAGAAAATTCCAATTTGATAACTAGTATAGTTTTGTTCGAATATATTTATTTATTTATTAATAGGCAATGTTCATTTAGCTGGGTGCTGTGTATGTATATTTTAAAGTTTGGGTAAAGTTAAGCATACATTACCTGAAGAGAGGCACAAAACGTGGGAAGATTGTGTCGTGTGTTCCCTTAGTTCCATTTGTCGAATGGAGGAAAAATTCAATTGAAACAATTGTTTCATTTCCAGAAGAACGCAGCGTTCGCGACTCAACTTAAAAACCTATTTCCTCGGGTCGCTGTCCCGCCATCTCTTTTTTGCTCGCACTCTTCTCTCCTCTTTTCTCTCCTTGATGGAATAGATCAGCTTTTGGCGAAGGCATGAAGGAATTTGAAAGGGTGTGTGTGTGTGTGTGTAAGGACGTGCAATGGAAAATTGTAGACGGCGACAGTGCTTATTTTACGAAGTAATCGGATGTATTCCATTTTCGTTTTTATCTTCCCGAGGTATTTGGTATCTGTTGTAAGATACTTTAGACTTTAGCTGTATTTTCGTTTTAGTAAATGGCTGGATAAATTGTAAATTGAATTAAAGGCTAATTTTTTTGTTGCCAATATTAAAAAAGAAAAGAAAAGTCATATTTAATTAAAAGTGCCCTCAATAATTTGACCTAGACAAATTGCGAAATTGGAATATTAATAAGTAAAATTTAATTAGACTTTTAAAAGATTGAAATATTCATACTCATTTTCAATGAGGGATCTTTTTTTCTAGTTATTTTTTTTTTTTTAAATGGAAAGTTTTCGTACCAGCTTGTGTTTACAATATGATTAAAACAGGACACATGTTAAGTATATGAGACAGAAGATAAAATTCCAAGCAACTTTCTTAGAATAGATTTTATTTTGGATTTTTCTTTTTTTTTTTTTTTTAATTTTTTTAATATATTTTTTTTCTTTTTTTGTTGTACATTGTAAATTTTATTCATGACATGATTTCTTCGATCTGTTATTTTCCCTGAATTTTTTTCTAATCCAACTTCCAACAAAAAGTAAAAACTGTATGACCTTAAGAACAATAGTTTGACCACAAGAGTATTGCTTTGTTCATTTCCGCTATGTCCGTTTTGTCACAGGGTCGCCTTTCCACTCCAATAGGTGTCGTTGAGCACAGTGTTTTTTTCCCCTCTTATTTTTTTTTCTAGTCCCTCTTTTCCTCTTTCTCCATCCTCCAATTTGAGCTACGGCTGATATTATAGTCGCAGCAGCAGTGTAGCTCGTGATATGGCGCAAGAAGGAGCCCAGCCTTCTATCTTTTTATTACTTTTTCTTGTGTTCTTTTATTTTATTAACTGGTTCAGTGTGTCCCCATCGTCTGGTCAAAGTATGAAAGTCAACATACGACAAGTTATACAAGGTGTCTTCTGTTTCTGCTCTGTTTTACAGCCTTGGCTGGTTTTTTCTGGTTTTTTCTACTTTTTTCTTGCTTTTCCTGAGTCCTGGGTTGATTTTGCTTAAAAATAAGCAGGTAAATTGTGATAGCAACGTGCGTTACACAATGTTTCAAGTGGGCGAGTGCAGGAACTTCATTGCGTGCATGTGACTCATCAATTGAAGAGCTTCATTCGTTGATGATTAGAACGAGAGTACCACTTCCTGTTCCATTAATGATCGCCAAGAGAAAGCGTAGACAGACAAATGCTCCTTACATGTTTGACGTGTGGTTGTGTTCGTTGTCTGTTTGCACTGAATTTACAGCTACTTTTAATTGTGAGCGTGTTTTTATACATTCGCCTTGACATTTACATCCTCCTTTGTGTGTGTGTACGCGATAACATCTGTGAGTAAATTTGTAATTAAACACTGATAGCAGGGGTTATAAATAAATAAATACACATAAAGCAATCTAATACGGAATTAATGGATAAGTGAATTTCAATATTTCTCTCACTTGATTTGTAATGACATTGTGAAAAGTGGCCGTTGTAATCAATAATAATTAGGCAAATGCCAGTGAAATGCTAGCCAATTAATTATACCTTTTGCTCAAAGTTAATGAGGTATAGTAGTCACAAAACCGCTCAGATATAAAGTACGGAAATGTTGGAAAGAAGAAAGAGGGTGGGGTGGGGTGGAGGGAAATATGTAAAGAAAATAGAAAATTACTTAAAAGTTAATGTATATTAAGGAAATTTATTACCTGCAATTTGTGGTGTGGCGCATGTCTTTGAATCCCGCAACATTTCATTATATGAGAATTTGGGGGTAAGTTCATGAGTGGGGTGAAGAGAGTGAGCGAGGGAACGAGGGAACGAGGGAGAAGGGAAATGATTTGGTGTCCGTGTGTAATAAGCCTTGTATCATTACGGATCGGCAGATTTCTGCGCTTTGCTTTGCCTCGTGTTTCTGTCAGACGTTAACCCATGGTTGCGTTTTGACCTGTTGACCGTTGCTGATCTTGTGTGGTATGTTTCATTAAGTGATGTAGAGCACGCAGAAAGACAGGAATGATAGCGGCAATAACGTCAGGTCGTTTCTCGGTGATTAATGTCCGAAAATCTATCATGTGCTTGGGTCAGACTCGTTTAATTAGGTCTTAGCTTCTGCCTCTGTTCGTTGCTTACAATATAAACCAGGGTTTCGCTTGCAGAGAGCGGGTGGGTGGCTCAAGTTGAGCGAATATGCAGCCGGTGAATTCCCGCCATAAAACAAGGACCTATTCATATAGAGAGGGGGCCCCATTATTCGAAACGCCTTCTCCCTCACCTTTACTGCCTCGCATTAAATTACGCCTTCGATGAATAGAGGAGGAGCAGGGGAAGCGGCAAAGCTTCAATTTAATGGTCCCCTGGTGATAAGGTTTTTAAAGGTACCTGTTCTTTGTGTATATATGCATCAACCTCAAGCTCAACTCAAATGCTGGCTTGTTGTTGCGTATTGCCAGGTTTGCGATAAACGGTCAAGTTTAAGTGCTGCATGTGGTAATGGCTAAATGACGGGGGAATATTTTAGCGCGGGCAATAACTCAAGCGAGATAAAGAGAAAAAAATCATACGGTAGGTTGGTTTATGGAAATTTTATAGACAAGCTTTAAAGAAAATCATCGGATTTGTTTATGGGCGCGACTGCAGTGAAATTCGAGTCGAGTCTTGGAAAAACGAGCTTTTTGACATGTTGGGTCAGATTTGAATCACAGGAAAGGAGAAAAAAATTAAGCGAGGCTTTGACGCTAGAAAATCGTTGAGGAATTCATTTCTATTGCAAAATGCTCGGAGTTATCGCGATTTTAGAAAAAAAAAAAAAAGAAAAAAAAAAAAAATGAATAAATAATGAAAAATGGAAGTGCTAATGACGTTTTATTGTTACATTGTAAAGCATTAATAATTTGTTTTCTTTTATACACAATTTATTGATAAGCTGGGGCAATATGAATTTATTCTGAATGATTCAAGTAATAATAATAAAGTGCACTGATTAAACTTTCAGCTAACGACTTGGCATTACCTAAATAACGCAATTATGACATCACGCCCCATCAACAGAACTGCAAGAGAAACAGGGCGTTGGTTTGATTCCTTGTGAAATTTCTCGCTCACACGCAGTGCTATTGAGATCCTCATATTTAGCTGGAGCATTAGGCCTAATTAGAAGAATGAAAGTGCAACCCTTAGGGTGTGTATCACCCCCTCACTCTTTCTTCTTTTAATCATATCACTAATACTCCAGAGAGGTATGTACGTGAAAATTCAAGTGGGAGGGGAAGGATTAAAAGAATTTTGCAATTCATCAAACTAAGATTCCACTGGGATTTCGCTGTATGAACGCCGCAAGATATGACGAACCACTCAACTAATATATCGAATGCTAATTCACTTATAAGTATGCCTAACCTCCGCGAGTTATCAATAAAACGAAATTAAGCTTTACGAATGTCGATCGTCCATTAAATTCTTTCGAGCGATGAAAATACTAAAAGAAACCACTTATCATTCTACAACCACTAATTATTTGCAAACTGTACGGTTTCTGCATTATAATCAGCGAGTTTTAAATGCTGGAATTATATTTAAAGTTTACATTTTAGTCGAGTTCAGTGGAATTTAACTTTCACGACGAAGGAAATTAAATTAGGCTAATGTTAAATTAACGAAAAAAATGGCTTGTCTGAAACATTCCATTTAAACGTATCATTGCTGGAAAAAGAGCGACAGCACGTCGTTTTTCATATTGGGTGTGTTGCACAAACTCTCTAATGACAAATGATTAAAACTTACCGGAATGCATTTTTGTCATTAACAAACACTACAATAGTAGATTAAATATTCGAAAGCAATGTGTTTAAATGTGTTCAATCGTGTTTCGATTTATTATCTTTTAATTAGTTGGGAATTGTTACTCATAATTTATCTTTAAATGCAATTCAATTTTAAATCGATGACGTGCAGAGAAGACCAGCTGCCAATAGATTCTACATCTTAACGTCAATCAATCACTATATCTTCAATCTACATTTTTCTCACGTCCGTAATGTTGACAGCTCATTGACATGTGCAGTGCCAAATCAAAAGACATGACTGGCCATTTGGCATCACAAAATATCACTGACATAGTTCGACGACTCGTGGTTATCTCGTAAATGACTCAAACTGATTTTTAAAAAGTCAACAGAAAATGACTTGTTTATGGAATTTAGTGATAAGGAAATGTTTATTGCAATTAGCAATAGCCTAAAATCACATTTTTATGTAAATAGTGCTGCTGTAATATCTTTTTCACAAAAACAAATTTTTTATTTTTTTATTTTTTCTTTTGAACTTTTTTTCTCTCGCTCTTTTTTTTTAAAAAAAAGATTGACACATTCATTCATCACGACATGAGTGAATTTGCCAGCTTAGTATTTGAGGCACAATCAATCACGCGGCACGGATAGGATGATGTATGTGATGGTGATAAGTGGAGACTGTAAGCTGAACAGAACTGTGTCGCTTTGCTAATATTTCATTTCGGCTGATGACGTATACGTCATTAAATAAATAACTTCTTATTTGACATGTTTATGCGCTATTACGCTTTGCTGCTGGATCAGCTAAAAATAAAAATTCCCAGAACCCTTAGCATGTAATAGCTGTACGAGGCGTTTTAATCATTGAGCTTCAAAAAGAGTTTCAATCAATTTTTTTTGCTATTTACTGTAAAAACACTCGTTACTGGCGAAGTTAATGGAAGTACCGTATGTAAGTTGAAAGTTAAAAATTGTCGCACTTTTTACAAACTGCAAAGTGCGAGTTTTGTCATCAAATTGGCCACTCTTCTCAATGAAGAGAATTGTCTCTAGTGGCATTAGTCGTCATTTGTAATCAAGCGCTCGCTTTCGTTTAAATCCAAGCATCGTTCTTAAAATAGATTTTTTTCCCGTTTTTTTACTTTTTTTTGTCTTTTCTATCACCAAATAGAGAAAGTTAGCATTAATCGTAGTGTCCCTATGGCAACTGAAACGAACGGGAGAAGTTGAAAGCGCATTGCCTTTTATTTGATTAGGTTTTGTGTGTAGATAAAGACTTCATTTATAAAACGCAAGACGTGGTCTGTGCACGAAACGAACACGCACTTAACCAAAAAAACTGGCTTATTTATTACAAATAGATTTTTTTCCTTCTAATTTGAATAATTAAATCTTTAATGGATATTGGAATACCGGTGCTTGAACAAGAGCCATTAAATTTTTTTTAAAAGAGACTTATTTTGGTTTTTTTATGTTTTACTGAGAGATTAAAAAATGTTGCGAAATTAATAATTGAGAAAGTTTGTGTAATACTCACTCACTTATTTATCTGAGCTGATGGCCTTCTGCACTGCTGGCTTCTTAGCATCAAACGAAGTTTGCTCCTTCTAATTTAAATTTAGATTAAACTTTCACTGATGCTGTGTAGTGATTGCTCTTCCAATTTTTCTTTTCCATGCTTATGAATCAGGCCAGTGATTAAAATATTCTGGCGTATAAGCAAGGATTACCACTCTTTTTTGATTTCATTTTAGGTTTCTTGGCTTTCTAGGTAAAAATTAACGTCTAAGTCAGTGTAAATTAAAGTCATGGTTAAATATGGTTTTTATTATAGTGCAAGCAGAGTTAATTTCTCGGGGAAAAATTGTAGCTGACTTGAATTTGGCGTGCTATGTCGTCTAAAGCTCGCAGTTTATGTTTTATGAAGAATTTAAATTAATAATTTAGGTCCTATAATTTTTGTAGTCAGATGCTTTTGGTGCACGACTGACATTATGCAGGTTGTTGCTTCTGCATATGACGCCCAACTCTATACGGAGTCATTTTCAAATTGGATTATCCTTCGGAGCTTCAGGTATGAAACAAAAGTGTGGGGTGTGGATTTAATTTATCTTGACATTTCTTTTCACTATTAACTTCGATGGAATTATGTGTGCAAACTTAATGGGTCACCAGAGTCTTAGTTGGGCGGGAAAACGTGTGGTATACGGTTGGAAACTAAAATACAAAACAGTATTGGTGTAAAATGTGGCTGCTATTGTGTTCATTTGAGAAAGGCGACAGTTGGGATTTATTTTGCTTACAGTTGATGGAGATGTCTTTGTATTAAAATTGCTGCGCATTTTTAATTCGTGAAATTGCGATGAACGATGACTGGTCTACATTTTTAGCTAAAAATACAATTTTCAGAAAAATATTTAAATTTTCCTTTTTTAATGTTTGAAAGTTAATTAGGTTTCCCGGTTGTTTGAAAGAAGAAAAAAAAGAAATTTTAGTCTTTTGGGATTTAAATGATGTACCAAATAATTTGCCTAGAAAACTTTAACTTAATTACATTTTTTTGGTTATTTTCCTCAACGGAATTTTTACTGTAATAATGGAGCTATTAATTTCATTTACATTTTTATTTCCTTTATTCTTTCTATACTCCTGTTTTATATAGTTTTCTATTTTTATATGAAAGTAAAAGTAAAATTTATACATAGATTTAAAACGTGTTCAAAAATATGCTTTTTGCTCGTAAATAATTTAAGGAGTTGTGTGTTTACATTGAAAAAGTGGGAAAACTCAATTTTCTGACCAAGAGCAAAAGGTTGATTTAAAATTCAACCATACACACACACACACGTCTGTATGCATAAACTCGAGTCAAAAATATGGAAATTATTATTTTTCCTCCTCGTATCCAATCTTAAAATAAAAGAAGAGAAAGCGCTCTATAACACAAGCAATTTCTTGTAAGGTTGCATTTCAAGGGATGAATTTTTTTGTTTGTTTTTATCCTGCTTAAATTTAAGCAACACGAATAGGAGAAAATATTTAAGTTTTAATGTTCGCTAATGAAGTGTTAAGTTGAAAAATAAACACCTAAACTTGTTAAAAATTTAGTATTTTTAAAAATATGTTGATACGCATGCAGTTTCCTAGTAATTGTTAAATGTTTAATTTTATAAAGATGTCCATTTCTCCTTTCTCCGAGTTTGTAATTTCGCATAAGCTTCTTTCATGTTGCAACTGCAGTGCCGGAGATGGAAGTTTGTAAATTTTTAATGAACGTAAACATTAAATTTTAGTAGTGTGGTCCGCAGTAATGATGTGCTGGACGCCTCAGCTTCTTGGGTACACACAATTTTGTTGCACATTCACGCAGGTGGGCTGAACCTTTTCAACTCAACGCTCCACTTCTTACGGGTTTGTGTCGCGTGCTGTGCTAATAGTTTTTACGGTTAGATCAATTATTTGTGAAATATGTGGTTTCCTGTTCAGCTCGAATTAAAGTGCAGATGGCCAGGGACGAGAGTTATGAGTGTGTCGAGTTAATATGTTTAAAATTTATTGAGAATTATTTCTACTGTGTATTAAAAAAGTAATAAAAAGTAAATAACAAATAATTAAAAAAAAATAGTAAAAAGTAATAAATTCATTAATAACTACGCTAGATTATTATTTATCACTTCATAAATTAACATATTTTCTTTTAATTTCCAAACAAGAAACTATTAAAAAAAAAAAAAACCTTACTCACGGTTTAGGCCATAAAAATTTATTACTATGTGGGTTTTTCTTTTATTACAACCTACAAAAGATTCGAGAGAGAAAAAAAAGCTTGATGTTGAACAATCGAGTTCTGCTGTTTATTGGATGAAATATTAGGCAAAAAAAAAATAATAAAAGGAAATAAAGGAGGACTTTAATTTTGTTTCTTAACCTTTTAAGCAATGAAACATTGGGTGGCAGAAGGTTATGGAGAAAGGGGAGGAGGGAAAAATCTCATCACTATGAACTGACATATTCTCTCACCTGTACAGTTCGTACATGTGAGATTGGCTCAAGTCAATCACGTTGAAAATGCACGGTTTTTCACGTAGTAAAGCCGTTACTGACACAGTTTTCATGCTCTCTCTGTAGGGGAGGAATGGCATGAGAAAACCCTTTACCATCGGCTTCTGTATTTGGTTTGCACCTCCGTCATTACACTACACGAACGGGCCCTGCATTTGAAACGTGAGAATTCGACAAAATTGGGGTAGCAGATGGGGTTCATGAGACAAAATGAAAAGAGAAAAGCCTTGTGAAATAAACCTGAACGGAATTGAAAAAAGAAAAGTGTTTTGCGGATGGATGAGGAAGGGGAGGGAACGTGATAGAACATTATTTGGAAATATATTATAGATCCAATGTAAACTTTTATTATTTTAAGAAAACGTGTTCATTTGATCGCTGTGAATTGATAATTTTAATTAGATGGATTTGAGTTTTGCTTGTGGGTGTTGAAAAGAGGATCAAATTTGATTCATTATACGCATATTTGCATTCGAAATTATGTCTGCAGGTCTGAGGGATTAGAAAAGGTTTTAATGCTGAATATTTTTGTATAACAACAAATTTTTGAGTAACAAGACATTTTTTTTTTCTTTTTTTTTTTTTTTCGCACCTGTAAACTTCTCTAGGAAATTGATTATGCAAATGGATTGGATTTTTACTACTACAGTTCTTTGTGGAAACCTTCTCAAGCTTAAAGCCATGCTTCAAAGCAAGAAAGGAAAAAAAAAAAAAAAAAAAAAAAAAGAATTTTTTTTTCTGAGAATGTTACAGAGCATCATTGGAAGCTTTTTTTTTCTTCTTATTTTTTTTTACCCTCTCTTCACTTCTCTCTTCTTTCCAGTCGCAGGAAGAAGTGCTTTAATCCCAGAGCTTTATTCTGACGTGCTCCCGACAGAGCTCGAAATCTTTTCAGATCTTTCACTTTACCCAACAAGATTCAGCAAACTTGTCTCTTCCTACTCGCCTCTCGCTGTTTTCCATCAGTTTGTCGCACTCAAAAACAGTAGCGCACCAGCTGCAATGTCGATATTCGGTCTTCTCTCCTTTTTTTTTTTTTTACTTTACTTTTCCCTAACCCCCACTTTGGTTTTGTGTCTTTGGAGTGGCTCACGAATTTCATTATTGATGGCAACGGGCCGTTGTGTGGTGGCATAATGGATGCCTCTTTTAGGGCGTCACACTTGGTAGCAGATGAAAATGAAAGGTTTTCCGATTCGCTTATAGTTTAACGGAAGCTGCAGCCACTGATTCACGCGCTCAAACGTCAATTCAGAACACAAATGGTCGTCGAGAAATAGATTTTTGCTGCATTGGTTTTTCAATTTTTTTTTTTTTTTTTTTTTTTTTGTGTTGGAAGGGTTTGAATAATGTTGTGGCAAATTAAGCTAATATTTTTTTTTGTTGGAAGGAAGATTACAATGGGTATTATGATTTCCAAGAAGTATAGTTTCTTTAGCTTATAAAATTATACTTTCATTTAATGTTTGTTAATTACGAAAAGAAAAAAGTTTTTATTTTATTTTTTTAGATTTAGATAAGATTATGTGAGTTTGAGTACACTTATTTGATTTGAGAATGGTAATTCGTCTGCTTAGGTCGTGCCTTGAGCTACGAATAATTGTGGTTGTTAATACGAAATTGTTACAATTAGGTTTACGCCTTGTTTTTCGTTTGCGCAATTTTCTCTAAAGCGTGTTTTAACCCCTTGGTTCAATTTAGTTTAAAGCTGTTTTAAACCCTGACATATGGTTAAAAGTGTAATTTAACTTGAACTAGCTTGCAGCGACTTTTGTGTTTTGCTAGTCTTGAAACTTCAACTTTGAGTTTAACCTGTGGTTGCTAATTTTAATTTTTTTGTTAAAATTTTGTTAAAGTCGTCCCAGAAGTGCAAATTTAGAGCATTGACTTTCTGCTAATTTTACTTGACTGCTTCAGCTTGCAAATTACAGTAACTGTGAGATCTTCTTCAATTGAAAACCGGTAATGAGTTGCTATTTATCTCGCGTAAAGAGTAATTGTTTATACACAAATCAATAAAGATGTATAGGGCAGAATTGCAATATAGTTTGGCGTGCTAGTAAGCCATGTCGTTAAGAAAAGAGTGTTTGGGTTGTGAGGAGGCGTCTCTTCCTTTTCTAAGAGCAAGGCTAAAATCCAATAATGATGTTTTTTCCACATGATGTCTTGCATTCATACTTCATAACAGTTTTGGAGTCTGGCCAACAACTTGCTTTTCTTTTACTATCCATGCACAATGACGACAACTTTGTGCACCAAATTCTCAACGTTTTCTCGCGTCCCTTGTGTCTCTTTTTCTAGACTTAAAAACCTGAACAAGGCCAGGGCTTGAGTATGGTCGGAGTATAGTGTGCAACATATATATGCTTGTTACTCGAGGAAATGCACTTAACGATTTTTGATGGTGTATGGTAATTTAATTTTGAATAAGTTACAAGTTGAGAAGTCTTGAGTTTGTTGGTATATAATTAGTATGGGACTTTAGAAACAGTAGCGTGTTGCTAATGTCGGATCAATATGGTAATGTGGCGTCTATTCCATTTTTTTTTTCAAGAGGAAAAGTGTTTTTAAATTCTTTGAAGCTATAATCCATCAGTACAAGCATGGTACATTGGATAATTTATGATTACTTGTGGATACATTGTGAATTGTTTTTAATTTGGGAACGAAATGTAAAGATTTGGATGGGTGGATGAAACTGAAAAATTGATTTCAGGTTGAGACTTTAATTTTGGCAATAAGCCTGCGTTCACTCAGGAATAACCCCATCTGTTGATAGGACAGATATTCGGTTCAGAATTAAATTCTATGAAGTATTATTTTGCCAATTTGCCTCATTATTACATGTGTTAGCTGCTTTCATGCGTTCTGAGCTTTGCTCTCTTCTCTTTATTTCGTTTACAACTCATTACAAGAATGAAAACCTTCGTTGTAAATTTAATTACAACTTTAATTTTTAGTGCTTCTTTTCGTTGAAGACGTCTATGCAACGAAACATAAACAAAGAGCAAACAAAATAATCGAATTATCATCAATTTTCAGCTCCATAAATTCTGTCTTTGAATCGTGTTCGTGGGAGAAATAGTTCTGAAGCGCACTCTCTTGGACGATAAGCAAAAGTACAGGCTGCAAGGCGAATCTGACCACGACACGTCTACGTGGTTTCTGTGCTCTGCGGTGTATTCTGGCCACCGTGTGGTCAGTTTGTATCGCCTGTGGGGTTCGGGTTGTAGGAGTGGTCATTAAGGAGCACATTGAGGACACAGGGATATCCTCACGGGATGGACATAAGTCATTTGGCCATGTCACTTTTGTCACAGTGCTCCATGCTGTAAAATTGTACAAAGCCACGTTTCGTGTGGAAATTACTGCGTTACAAACTCCATGCTTGAAAATCGATAAATTAAAGATGCAGTTGCTTTACTTGTTATTTTCGAAAATAACAATTTTTAACCAATGGGACGGACATTGTTTCGATTATTTTTTAGATAATTTTTTTTCAATTGAAATATGCCAAATATACGTACGCGTACAAATCCTTACCAATTATTTATTTACGATAAGAAATTTTGAGATTTTAAAAATACAATTTTTTTTTCTTTTTTTTTTTTTACAATAAATCTAACTAAATAGTTTTGAATTGATTGTATTTAAATGACGCCAGAATCTACCACTTTATTTAAAAATCTGCTTGTCGTGTTGAAAAAATTATTAAATGCACTTTGTTTATCAGTTCGAATGTTGTTCATAATGGCGAAAATGAGAAAAAAAATGTTCGTATTAAAAGTTTTCTGCCGATCGATTATTGGTGTAAAAAAGTGTCAGAAAATGTGATAATGGGAGAAAAAGTATGGCGTCCACCGAAATATTTCTTTGCTTATTATTTTCAAAGTGCAAATACGAATAAATGAAAAAGTAATATTATTTACCATTGGTGCATTTTAACAACTTGTCTTCGCGTTTTCATATTTTTCAAACGTTGTTTTCTGGCCTTGCATTTTGCGTTATTCATGATTGTTTTCATTGCGACGTCAGGAAGGGCGTCGTATACAGCAACGAACATTCACATCCATTGCTAATACGTTGACTATGTAACTAAAGCCTACACACACACATCAAGCCTTGATTTCCTTGCTTTTGTGCTGCTGTTTTACGAGCATAGCACTCTTTTCTCACAAGAAAGCTCTCATACTCTCCGAGTTTTTCTCATTGATCCGCTCTTGTTTCTTCTTCTAAGACGCCAAGAGTTGAAAATGGGAATTGCTGCTATGAGAAGAATTTTTTTTTTCTTTAGTCGGCATTAAGCTTGATTTCCATAACTTAACTAAGAATGGCTAGGAGATATCCTTAAAATGTTGCTTGATGAATTTTCTAAGGTTATTTATTTTTTTTTGTTTTATCTAGACTGTGTTTATGTGCGGTGAGCTGAATGCATGACTTGGCAATTCACTCGTATGCAAATGGTTTGGCCACAGAATACAAAGAATGCACTTAGAAAAAAAAGGAACTATGTAAATAGTTCCATAGACTCAGGTTTCCTAAGCAATAGCGTGGTATTTTGTGATGTCATTTGGGAAGCACTTGCGAGAATACAAATGATTTATTTGCTTGCGTGAAAAACGGAAATGAGTCTAGCAGTTTTACGACAAGGAATAAATTCAATTATTTTATGATGAAAATTAAAAAATATTAAAACGCACTAAACTTTTTTGTGTTTGATAAAGTTGCACGTACACGGTACAAATATACGGTAAGCGGAATGTATATTTATGGGAGTAAACAGTTTCTAAGGAGATATTAATTGTAGGTGGAAAGAGAAAATAAGTGGCAATTTATTTTCTTCTGATATTACAGATCTGAAATGATGTGCAGAGCGTGTAGCATGAATGCAAGGGGTAGTGCGCGTAATTTGGCAAGTTTGCTACGCCTCTCGTGTTTTTTTTTCTAGTTAAACAAGTCCGCGATCAATGAAACACCTTCCATTTTTCGCTCACTTTGCAAGTCAAAAATGAAACAAAAGAGGCTAGGCAATTATTCGCAAGGGGTTCTCGCATTTCCTCTCTCGAGAGTGGTATAAGGCGGCAAGTCAAAGGTGTGTTGATTCATTTTAAAGAAATATGAATCGAAAAATTGTGATTGAAGTGTTATTGATTTTTAAATTGTGTTTATGTAAACAATTTCTTTTTTAACTTGTAAAGAACCGTACTTTTAGCCAATTCAAGTTTTTTTTTCTTCTTTTTTTAACGAATACAAAAGTTTATTTGACATGAATTGATATCTTCAATTGCTATTTTTAACTTTTTCTTTCTTATTAAAACGGTAAATATCAATTTAATTAATTTGTATTGTCGAAATCTAATGGTGTTAGTTGCTTTTCTTTGGTAGCAGAAGCAGCTTTTGAAGAAAGGATAGTGGGGAGTGGGTGTTTGCAGCTGTTTTGTGCAGAAGCTGGTGAAAATATTGCCAAGTAATTAGTTTTCAAATGATCTATGTCTGAGAAAATTGGGGAAGAAATGAAACTTGTTGGCAAGAAGAATTTTATTAATTATCTGCTTTTTAATGCCAATTCAATTAAGAAACACACGAGAAATTAAATTTGTGTTGATCTTACTAATTACATGTAATATTTATTTTATTTTAAAAACACACACAGTTAAAGGTTTTTCTTTTTCTAGTCAATATTTTTTTTGAAAAATAAAATTGAATTATTTTTGCAAATAACAAAAAAGACAAATTAGACATTAAAAGCATTTATAATTTGTCAATACAAACTGTAATGTCAATGCATTCATCAATTTTCAAATTTCTTTTTTGTTTTTTGATAGTTTACTTAGTTACTGGGTGAGAATTTCTATTTTCTTTGCTCGAGTGGCTTAAAGCAATAAAAGGCAAAGATTTTTACGAGTATATCAAGAAAGAGAGTGAAATTTTTTTTTTTGATTACTTGTGCTATTTTTCCATTCCTGACCTTTGATCTCGAGTCTTGGGGGAGAAATAGAAAATTCAATATCTCATACAGGTACGGGAAACCAAGAATTATATTTTTTCTTCTTTCTTGTCGAATGTATTTCTTTTCGATGCCTGATAATGGTGGCATGATATTTTAGGTTGTTGACAATAGCTTTCGTTTTTGATGATACGATTGCGTTTGCGTTACCATGGCAATGGTGCGACTCGGGTTAGTGTATCAGTTAGCGAGGTGTCTGCTAGTCGAAAAGATGCTGGAGCAATAATATTATTGGCCTATCATCGGTATTGGACTTGGCATTGACGCAACAAAGGGTCAGCTATAAGACAAAAGGAAATAATGTTAGAGCTCATGTGACAGGTCCTCGATAACAGAACCTTTACTATGGTAGCAGTCTCAATCATAGTAGAGAGATTGAAGGTAAATTGGAGGGTCATCAGATGCTTGAAGCGACAGGAAATGAGCTGACGTGCAATGCACAGGCTACAATTTGTAAGACAATTTAGGGGATTTTTGGTATAGATTTTTCATTTAAAGCTACTTGCTTTGATCAATAGGAATTTGCTCCGTTTTCTGTAATTTCTATTACAGCACATTTGGAAAAAATTAGTTGTAACAGTGCAAAGTTTTAAATTTCCGGTATACTTATACAGTTAATGTAATTGTGAAATGCCACCGGAAATTGATTTTTCGTATTATTTTAAATCAAAAACGAATGTAATCTGCAAATTGTTGACTGAATTGTATTGAAATCAATAAAATTGCACGTGTAACGATTAAAATATCAATTAAATGATAATAATATTCCAGGTCAGTTAATTGTTTGTATATTTACTATTGTTTAATTAACTTCTTTAATTGACCAATTTGTTGACAAACTTACTCCTTTTATTGATGACGTTTTTTTTAATCTTTTTATTTCTAGGTAAGTTTCTGGATTATCTTTCTTTTTTTTATCATATTCGTATCAATCAACTTAAAAGGTAAGTTTCTTTTGTTATCCCTTCTCTTCATTCTCCCTTTACCAAAAAAATAGCAAAGTCAGAAGTTTAATATTTCTGTTTCCCTTCTTTGTTGTTTTTTTTTTTTTTGATTATTTTAATTGGACCACTTTACTATTCCACAATCTGTCTTTTGCTATCGATGAAACAATTGTCTTGGAACAAAACGCAACCACAGAATCCACTTATCTAATTCTATTTTCGACGTTGCGTCTTACAGAAAAAAAGGAGGAAAAAAACACATTGTCTTTTCCTTCTAATGTCTTCTACCAAACCCTTAAACAGCATTGAAAAACCACACGGGGACTACGTAGGACAATTGGTGCCATATGTTGTCAGCCTCGTTTCTTCTCACGGATTGAAATCTGGTTGCGACATACCACGTTTTTCGAAAGAAAATTGAACAAAAACGAGTCTCTTTTGTGTACCTAAATGCATCTTAGTCCAGCTTTTCAATAAAGATCCATTGCTTTTTCTTTCAAGTTTTTCAAGCTTGTTAAAGGCACAGAATGTTATTGATGTTTTTAATACTGCTTTGCTGGGAATGTTTTGTCCGTTTAAAAACTGCTAACCTAAAATAAAGATTTTTGTGAGGGGTTTCCTTGAAAGGCTTTTTCTTCCTTTAGTCATCAATAGTTCATTGTTTCGTTGACTTCTTTTGCTTCTCCTCACGTTTCTATATCTACTCCAGCAGATTTTCATGGTTAATGCTTAAGTTAACGTTGTGCTGTGGTACAATAGCCAGGCAATTATCAAAAGTCTGTGATGCAGTAATCAAGCTTGAAACTTTGTTCGTCAGATGTGAGCACGTGGCACTTTCTCACGTCTCTCCACTCGACCCTATTTTTAGAGTTCATTGTGGCGTCTAGTTGTACATCGAGAACGATTAGTTCCGCCGAAGATTGGACAAAGCGTAGGCTGATTTTGTGAATAGTGTTCGCTTGGTACAAGATGTACAGTAGGTTTCGGGCCTTGCGCTTTAGTTTTACTTCAGATTCGCATGGCGAAGTGGGTCGTAGTGGTCACAAAAAAGCGCGATTAAGATATCAACAGCAGATGTAGAGTGATGCAATGCAATTTTGTTGAGTAGCGTAGGGTTATGTTTATTGCGTTTTGTTTTTAAACACAGTTCATATTTTATTGTGGCTGAGGCTTTTATCGTATTAGTTGAGTAGTAATTTGGTTAATAGATTACTTTAAAAATGAAATGAAATGAAATAACTAAAATTATTCTAGGCGACTAATTGTTGCGAACGACTGGGTGTGGTAGTCAATTTTTGTGTCGAAAGTTATTATTGCTTTTAAGTCAAACTCTGTAACTTATAAAAGATTCAAACAACCATGATTGTAACTTTGGTAAACATAGCTGTGGAAGAGGTGCCCATGATACTTTAATGAAAGGATGGTCTACATTTGCGCTGAACTGACAATGTGTACCAGTACTCAGTGAAATTACAGAACCCCACGCAGAGGCGCATTACAGTGCAGATGAGACATTCATTTTTAAAATAGTAAATAAACAGCTAGAAGAATATTAATTTTGTAGTGCTTTATTACGATGCTGTATTGTTTATAAGTTAATGATTGTAGTTTTTGATGACACTCTGGCTTCCGGTGTGTTAAGTGAGGATGTTGACTGGATAATTGCCTCTCCCAATTCTCGTGTTGGCAGCCGCGGTCTTAATGGCGACTCGCTTTCATCTGCATCGTCAGCCGCTTAAGATGGATTAAACAACTTTTGCCAGACTACAATTGGGTCTCAAGTGTTCCAACAAACCCTTCCCAAATATAATATGCATGGTAACGATGTTGATCCATGAAAGGAAGGAAAGTGCTAGCTGGTTCCTTTGTCTCGAGATGTCTCTTAAGTCTGTATCAAGCTCATTTTTATGCAGCACAGACTCGGTTTCAGAACAGCAATGCTTCATTCTTCTTTTCTTTTGCTAATCTGTATAATTTCTCTAGCTTTACATCTCATTATTGGTCACTGAGCTCACTCGGGTGTTAAATTATGTTTGTGTGAGTAAAATTAAGATTAAAGTCTTCTGATGGCGGATTTACACCCAAACTTACAGAAATGTAACTTAATGGCACGAAGTGTACTTTTACGTTTGCATTTTCTTGTTTTGTTTGTTTTAATTGTATAGTTGTGCAACTATCATTAGTCATTACCAGCGCAGGGTTTGCATTGATTAATTCATTAAAGCTATACTGGTAGGTTTGAGTTTGCCAGCTTTGTACATTATTCTTTAACTGTTTCAAGTAGTTTTGCTTGATTTGATTAGATTAGTTTAGTTTGCAAACACAGAGCTGAAGTTGAATGTGCTTTCGAATAAATATGAAGTTTTATTATTTAATTTAATTATTATTAGTTAGTTTGAGAGGAAAATCGATTGCAGAGAAGGTCGGTGTATCAACATAGATAATTAAAATTAAATATTTCTGATTTTTCCAAGTTAAAAATTAATGCAGAAGAGAAACTTGCAGAATGTTTTAATGTGTAAGCATGAAGCAACGGTCCATGCAAATTTTATCTGCTCGCGTCAAACATTTGAAAACTGGACTAATCCCCTTTCATTCTTTTGATCCTTTGTGTTCTCAAAATTACTTGATGGCATAAATTCGAATTAATTGCTTGAAAAGAATTAGTAAATGATGTATCAGGAATTGATCCGAGTGCAAAGATGTCAATTGATTAGTGCAGGAAGTAGAGAAATGATGCTTGGTCAAACTTGAAACCACATTTGCTGTCCACCGGCCTCACTACAACACGCGCTACTCATTAAAACAAACCACAATTGAAATACTCTAAGGAGCGCGCGCATTGCGGTACAGCGAATTCTTTGTAACAAGGTAATTGACTATTGGAAAATTAGAAGTAAATAAAACAGCAATGTCATGCACGACCAGCACATATATTATACTAATGGAAAATGCAAGGTCTGTGGCAGTCATATCACGCTGGTAGATTGAAAAGGGTAAATGAATGACAATTGCAATGTGACTGCCGTTTGAATCTTTGATTAACTCTTGTTTGCTCATTCGCATGTTATCATTTATAATAAAAATTTAATTTTTCCAACGAAACGTCTTGACGATTTCAGGTGCACCCTTAAGCCCGGGGTGAAATTGTGAGGGCGGGTAAGATGTGAGTGACGCGAATATTTGCTCCATAATTGTAGAGTGCAGGTGCTGGTAAAGAGTCGTGAGTGTAGAGTGTATTGTGAAGCTGGCGACTAATCTGCTTTAATTACTAAGATTACTCGCATTTTTCCACTCCGCCCTCCAAGGTAGCGTCGCGAACCGCAGAAATGTGCGCAGCTGCGTCGAGCAAGTAAACGGAAAAGGGAAAAGACGTGGATGCGCTTCATTTTTATTGGCGGCGACAAAATGAGACTTTGAGCTGATCAAATTATATATTAGGTGTTAATTTCATTTTTTTTTCTTGGTCATTTCGATCGCAGATAATAAGAAAATAATTTCATTGAAAGTAAATTTTTGTTAGTTTATTTCGATTTTGAGTCTTATCTTTTAGTTTTTATTGCTAAGGGTGGAGATAAAATGGGTGTCTCCTTTTCCCATCGAGAAAATTAAATTTTTCTTCATCACGGTGGATTTTGTTGAACATTGAGGTCATTAGGGGAAGTGGGCAACAAGGAAGGGGTGTTGCCTTTGATGATTGATAGGTATGTTCTTCTTAGATACATCTTAACTTTACCAGTTTAGAGTTTGTGCGTGAAAATATTGATTAACAATTATTTTTTAGAGCTTTTTGGCAACATGTCAAATGTGAACTTGATTTTTTTTCAGCTTGCTTTTATTTTAAATTTTTCTTTTGAACTTTCTATTAAAAATAGATGTTGCTGTTTGTGTGAATGAACTAATCCGGAGGATAAATCTTCTTTATATTTTTATATTTTTATAAAAATAAATTTCATTTATTTGTTAAGTTTCAGGATTTTGAGACCCGTGTGAATTAGACATATGATAAGCTTTATTCGTTCCTTTACATTGTTGTTGTTTTCCAAAAAATGCAAACAGAAGAATTGCTTTATTTAAAAGATTTTTTTAAATTTTTTTTTAAATTTGAACTCCGTTTTTCGTATTGCCAAAAGCAACCTATATCAGAGTTTAAGATGTGTGCTAATGTACTCTTTTATTTTCAATGGAAATTCAATTAAGTGCAGCCGCGGAAAGGCCTCCTGGCTCTGATCTGTCAGCAGTAGCGAAAAGGGTTAATGAATAAACGGCTAATAGCATTAGAAGCCCTTTTGACCTGCACTTCGGAGCACCAGCAACAACATTGGTGACACACTGTCAACAAGGGGCTGTCGTGCACTGTTAACCCATGCTACGTTAAATGAATATAAGTTATATATATATTTTTATTTTATTTTTTTACATTTTAGACTTGCGTGCACGTGTCAATGGAAATGTTTAAAATTTTTTCCATAATGTATATAACGGAACTTGGCATTCGTCGTTACGAATGAATTTGGCAGAAATGAATGAATGAACAAATGAATAGTTGATGTTATTTTGTCAGCATTATAAATGAGTGCATCCAGAACTGAATTAGGAAAATGAATTTGCACATTATACACATGAGGATTATGACCAGTAATGGAATTGTGTATGCCTAAACAGACTAAAGTCAGCATTTATTATCTGTCAGCAATTAAATGGAAATTGTAACGACGCATTGACCTGAAATAGCGTATTTTATGTCAAAAGATCACGTAATTTATGTCGTTGGGGAAAATTAAATGGAATTCAAGATATAGAGTCAATCAGAAATAGTTTTTAAATTCATTATTTCACTTTAAGTGGGCTCTGAATCTGTCGAGCGTATTGGACTGCAAACTAACGCTTTCTAATCTTTACTTCAGCCTTTAGGGTAGGTCTTAATACTTATGGCATAACCAGGTGAGAGTTGAGCCATCATCCTACACCTTAGTTTTCTGTCGTCTCGAGGGAGAAAGTCATGCATTTAATATGAGAAATGAAAGTCCTTAGGCCATTTGGCTTCGCGTAGTGTTTGCAGGTTTTGATCGTTCTGAGTGCGTGACCTGTTTTGTCTCGGCAATAATTAATGCAACAGGAAATGACAATGATTAAATTTTAGCCAACATGTGTCACACACGCTCAGGGCAAGTACTGAAAAGGGCATATTAAATTAGTAAACAAGTTCTTACAGTGCAACAGACATTTATCCCCGTTTAAGCATGTCTACTGCCAGCATCGTGAAAACTTTTGACATATTGTAATCCGGAGATGACCAAAATACATTAATTTATCATCAAACTTGAATATTATATGCATGGAGTTGCTGATGGAGTTTGCAAGCAAAGGAAAAACTAAAGTTTCTGTTTCTAGATAATTGTTTAATAATATTTTTTTAAATTTTTTACTTGTTTATTTCTGTGTGGCATGTTAATCAATATATATATTTTTAAAAGAAAGCAATATACGTTCAAAACTGGTGCAGGGACATGACTTCTGGACAAAATATTGAAATTGGATTGACCTTTTGAACCAGTTAAGGTCTGTGGTCAAACACATCATCTTATTGGGAAAAGGGAAAATGGAAATTTCGATAAACTTTTTTCATAAACTCGTCAATTCTTTCAATTCATTTTCTTGTTTTCTTAAAATTGAATAACCGTCAAATTTTTCTCAACGACACAAACATGTCAAGCTGGCTGACAAAAACTTATGATTTATTAGCCCTTCATGCACGCTTTCAGCAAACTGCAGTTATGCTACGTTAAGGGGAAAGAGTGAGACCATGGATACTTTTTTTTATTCTTTTTATACACTAGCTAAACTTGGCTCAGAAAAACAGAAAGGAGATGGCTTTGTTCCCCAACGACAGTATCAGAAAGCTCATGGTGCAATTGAATTAGAAGAAGCACTAAGGCCCTGACCTCCATCTACTTTCTATCCACTCATAACAAGCCCGCATATGAAAAAGAATGAGAGAAAAATACACAAAGGCAGATGGATGAGCAAAAAGCACGAAGTAATGAAACTATTTGTTATGAAACTTGTCAGAATGTTGAAATTTATTACAAGGAATATTTTGTTTGTTTGTTCACATTTTAATAGAATTTTTGCTTACCACGAAACATGATTTAATGAGAATACAAAAAAGTACGAGTTAAAGGATAACAATATCAACTAATTGGATAGTATATAGAGTATAATAGTTGGTGTTAATAACGTGCCAGTTGAGTGAACAGTGAAAAATTGGTCTAAGAATCAAAGGATGCAAGCTCATTATCAACTTTGCTAGCCAGTGACACTTAAGTCTGAACTACTTGAGTCCGCGCTCTAAGTGACCCTTGGAGACTAATGAGCCAGAAGAAGGCTAGTGCTTAGTGCCCTAATTAACCTCACTTTGTTTCCAGATGGGCAGGAAAACGGCCGGGAGATCAGTTGCGCATGCGAACAGTCGCCCCATCACATGTAAGATTTGCAACTATCTGAAACGACAAAGTTGTCTGGTTTATCGAATAACTTTTTGATTCTAATGATGATTTAATGTATAATAAATTGAACCCATGGCCAAAATTAACTTTTATTTTTTTTTTTCGATGGCTAGCATTGAATTGACCACTTTGAGAATGAATTTGTACTGTGTATACGAGTGGGCTTCACTGCACTGCACGCACAATAGCAATTGACCGCCTGGTGGGCGACTTTCCTCTGTAGCCTCGCACATTTATCACACTCAGTGCAGTGAAAGTAGATGATGTCGAGGATTATTCGATCGATTCACTTTTATGTAGCAGTATACACTGTTTTAAAATCATCAATTGATATTAGATTTCGAGCGATTAAATTACTAGGGCATTATTTTGGGTTGGGGGAAATTCCAATTTCATATATTGAATTTTTTTTGTTGCAATAAGGATATTATTTATAGTACATTCTAATTTTAGAAGAAGAAAAAATGTTAAAAGGGCACAGCAGAAAAATAGGGATGAATTACTACAACCCGAACGATTTCCCTTTTGAAAAAGTATAATTTAAATTAATGTAAATTTTTTTTATTGACACACATGATTGGTGTAGTGGAAAAAGAGTTTTTTATTGTGACAATATAACGCAAGTATATCGAGAACGATCCAGTTTCTAATAAGGTAATCTTGTATACAGTTTATATTCATTTTGCTGATTTAAAGCAAAGCTCGTGGATATTGCTTTCAGCTTTCCTTACATGATCGCTTAATGAAGTTCGTCTTCAACTTTAGTAATAGGATCTCTTTCTTGCGCACGTGCATGTAACGGCAGGCGACCTTTTTTTTTGTCAGTCACGGTAGTTGGTAGTCATTTTCTTGTGATACTTTTATGGCTTGCACAGTCGTTTCCGCCATCTTAATATTTACATTACGCATAAATGCTACATTTAACAAGTGTTATCTGCAGCTCAGATAAGGTGGTGGAGAATTTTCTTTTGTCGGTTTTAACTGTTTTTGTATTCACTTAGCTCGGGTTTGTATTTCGAATTTTTAAAGTGTTGCTGAATTCTTATTAAATTCTCTGCTTGAATCGTTAGCATAAAATGTCTTTATTTTTTTTTGGGGGGGGGGGCAAATAGGTAATCGTTAGCTTTAAAAACACTTATTGGATTTGTCTTTTTAACATATACTATATTTATACATTCTACAGTGAATTCTTTATTTTTTACATAGAAATTAACACATCATGCAGTATGTATATTGTTATTCTGAACAAAGCAAATGAAATGACAAATGACATTACACCTTGTCACACGTTGTTCTGATTAAAGTCAAGCAAAATTTTACTTAATTCATTTTCACTTGGTCTGTTGTGTTATTGCGTTCTCATTTAGAAATGGTTCAAACTGCCACTCTTGTGTCTCATTAACATGGGATTAAGGCAATTGATTTTAAATTTTGATGGAACGGTGCGGAATTTAAATTATTCATTCTTCTATATTATTTCCTATATTGACTGAATCAACAGAATTGGACGCAAGCTCTGTAAAAAAAAAAAGATTTAAATGAATAGAAATCTATCTGAAGCCTTTGACAATATCGGTGAAGTGGAAACATCTAATGTTTCCTAGCTTATAGCATACAGTATGCTTCTAGAGGGATTACTCAAAACTCCTGCTGGCTGGAACTGAATGTTATTCGGAAATGCAATTAAACCTTACTAAAATAATTATTGTAACAATAGCCAAATTCAATGCTTGGTGAGGTATTTTCGAGCGAATTTAGCAATTTAATTGTGAACTCTCGGTTCCAGCTAAGCTTGTAGGATTCCTCGGTATTGGTATATTGTAATAAATTTAAGTCCCTTGAGTTTTTTTCAGCGCACGTGTTAACCAGATTTATTTATTTACTTTTTAAAATTTTTTTTTAAATGAAGATATTTTACTCTAGTCCATTTTTAGCATTTGAGAATAAAATAAATAACAATGTTACAAACGAGTAAAAGAAGGGAGCAGTGCTAATCAAATGTTCTTCAGATAAATTGTTCGAATAAAGACAACTGGGTTATGGTTTTAGCTGGGATCTTAAATATAACTTAATTTAATCTATTTCTACACTTAATATTGTTTTTGTTTTCTTGAAAATAAAATTGTATTTTTTAAGTTACTGAATTTTATGCTTTCAATTTTGGCGTAAATGCAAATGCACTGACCGGCCATCAGGAGGTCTGTGAGTGGACTAGTGGTTTGATTCTCATCCAAGATGCTTGAATCTGTAGTGTTTTTGTCGTTTCCAGTCATAATTATTACTACAGTGTTCTGGTTAATACGTGGGAAAAAAATAATATTTGACATCAAGGTGAATTTGAGATTTATGTCTTTTTAACACTATTTTCTAGGATTGTGTATTTAATGCTCAATCCCATTATTAATTCCTTTTAACGATAAATGTACGTTGCTTTTTTATTACCACTTTTCTCGACTGCGCCTGTCTGCCCTTTAGCTATACTTTGATGTCAGCATCCATCTTTCGTAAAAAAGGCAAATATATATATAGGATTTTATTTTGGTAAAAAGCTTTTTCAAATTTTTTTTATGACATTGCAAATGTAGAATTTGATTTCGGTTTCAGTTTAAAGGGGCATGTTTATGATATTGTTTAGTTAGTTTTTTCAATATCTATTTATTTTTAGGGCTTTGAAAAAAATTATTAATTTATACGCGACATTACTTGTTTTTATCATTTAAAAAAAAAAATAAAAAAAAAATAAAAAATGAAAGTTGTCTTGGAAGTTTTTGGACGTTGTACTGTGACATTTATTAATTTTAAGAAGGTTTAAAGTCGTTGTAAAGGAAAGAAAAAACGGTGGTTTTATGTGTCTGATCGTTCTTGGAAAGTAAGGTAGTTTCATAAGAATGGTGGTTTTCTCTTCAATTAAATGGAAATGTTTAAACCTTGTTAGAAGGTACTTGGCAATGCCTCTTGAGCACAGTAGCAAAAACAAGAAAAACCGACCATGCCTACACAGCTTTACTATCGTTTTAGAAAGAAAGAATCTAATTACTTGTTGCCTTGCTCGCTTCATTACTCAAAGGGGCAGTTCTGGAAGGTCGACAAAAGGTCACGTGCTTTCCTCTCTCCCATCTAATCCTCTGACCAAAAATTGCATTGGACATTTTTTCTGTTCCTCTTTTCCTTTCTAAGTATATGTCCAGAGAGAAAAGACCTTCGTTTTATTCTTGGCTGTCCACTCCACTTTGGGCGCCAACAAAATGGCGCCATTTGAGAAACTGGCTCAACTTTTTTTTTTTACTAACTTTCTGCACACAGATGTCCTTTGATCGAACGTGACATTATTTCATATTGTAGTTGTGCATGTGCATTTGTAGTTCGTGAATTCATAAAACATCATATGACCTTGTTATGTATGCAAAGAGCGAATGAAATGTAATCAACATTTGAGTTTTTGATTTTCTTGCTGAAAGAAAGAATAACGTCATAGAAGTATGTGAAAATAATTCTAAACCAATGAATACAAACCAAAGAAAAATGAATTATCACGGCAATCGAAACTCGTTTTTTAATAATAAAGAAGAAAAAAACTGATTAAATTAATTTTTGTAAAAATTAGCTTTATCATTAGAAAAGTTGAAGTGTTTTTTAATTATTTAAAAAAAAATATTAATTCATTTTATTTTGCTAAAATCTCTGAATTTTTTGCTGGTCTTGCTGGATATTGATGGACTAAGAATGGAAATTGGTTTTCTCAGGAGACTGACGATATGAGACTTTGCTGCTGCTTTCCTAATGACTAGAGTCATTGGATTTGAATGTTGATGGAAGCCGCAATACTTTGAGCACACTGATCAGATGCTTGTTTTTCATCTAAAACAAGAACTTAAAGCGCGTTTATAATATCTTAAAAAACATATTTGCGGTGCAATTTTTAAAATTTGAGTGTTTATGCGTTCAAAACTTTAAATTTATTCAAGTGTTTCTAAAAGTTTTGTCTTTTATTTTTTTATGAATGGCGAATATAATCTTATTCATCATGCCCTATCTGAATTATTACATTTTATTTCTTTTTGCACATGTCAGGAGAATGAAATTAACTGGTTTCGTGGAGAGATTTAATCTGGTATGAATACAACGGGAAGAGTTTTGTAGTTTAATGTCGAGGAAAGAGTAAATGGCTGTGCCTACTGCAAACAGATAAGAATAGAATTGTTTATTTGGACTGGAGTTAGGAAATTAGTCACCAAAACAATGAAATACTAGTGTGTGGTCTGCAAGGTGAGTTTGTGACGACCAAAAATGCAGTCAGAAATAGAAAATAAATACCCACACCACATGTTCACAACACATTTGAAAAGTGAGGTGATTTGTTATCTTTGTATTTATATTAGTTTAGAATTGAATCAGTAAAGGTGACATGATGAATTTCTACTGGTATCTAGAATTACACCCACTGAATTCACATGTACATTGTAGTTGAAAGTTGTATACTTAGGGGACTCGCGATGTTGACTGGGAAAACTATGGCAGATCGAATTACGGCGCAAACACATTCAGTGTACTAGGTGTGGGAGTTTCAGACCACGGTTATTTTTAAAATATACGTTGGTTTATTTCTGCTCCTGGGGGTAGTATACACAAATTTGTTTTTACAAATAAAAATTCTGCACCTTTAATGTACAATGGCTGAAATGAAATTTACTGATTAATTTCAAGCGAGAATAGTACTCCAAAACTAATTTTTCTTTATAATTTAATTTCATACATTGTTTTATTAGTTTTATGTGAAATTTTTAATTAAGATTGACATCTCTGTACCTTTTTACAACTTTTAAAGTCGTAGTGTGAATTTAACACTTTTTCTTCCCGCTCTTTAAAATAATTTGTTCTGAAGTGTACTTCATGCAAACATTAATTAGGGAACCTTGCATCTTCTAAAGTGTTATGTTTTGAGGCTCTGTTTCTAAAGAAAGCGAGCCAATGTCTCACTCAGAATTCATATTAATGATGGAGAAACCGACTCGTGATTCAGCATTATCTCGTGTAATGGACTTACGTTGTATCTTTCTTGTGTTCAGCCGGTGTTGTTACAATCCAGCTGAGTGGAGGAATCCTTTTTTCTTTCCTTTGTTGCCTATTCCCAGCATATATATATATATATATTTTTTTTTAAAAGCAGAATGGATCATGTCAAAAAAAAATCTGGTTGCTCTGAAGACCAGTCGGTGTGTCTCTTAAAGAAAGATGTTGTTGTTACTTGACTTGCCATTTCTTATCAGCTGATGGCGTTCTCAAAGTAATATTGCCCGCGGACACAAGTCGATAGTGTTGCCATCTTTTGAGGTGTTAAGTAGAATAGAAAAGAACAGCTGTTTCTAACTCATCTTCTTCATCTTAGTTATGGCGTCTTTTGTCTTTCTTCCTCTATCGATCAGTTCGGGTTGGATAATAAATGCTTTTTGCCCCGTTGTGACGTTTGATAAACGACACGTCAGGCGATCTTTACGTCCGCCCGGAGACACCTCACGCAGATAACATATTTTTCCAACTAATAGAGCAGAGGATTGCTGAACTGCCAAGCGATTCAATGACAGCCGCGCATGCGTGGAAAACTGAAAAGCGTCGGCCACGTTAGCTATTGATAGGAGAAAGCACTTTGTCGAACTGATGACGCCGAACAAGTTTTCGGTGCAAGTGACAAACATTTTCTAAAATATTTATTGATTTTTTTCGTTAACTGAGTAATTGTGTTTATTTTTCACCAATCATTGCGCCGCGCACTGTTTTGATTGGGGCATACAAGAATGGTTTAAGGCTGTTTAGTGCTATTTTAGTCTTCTATGCACTGTGAAATATTGACTTGGTCAATATTTCATTAATTTATTACACATTTCGAACAAAATATTCAGTGCCAACTGCCAAATCTGAAATGTTTTTCTGCCGGAAGAAAATAATATATCCGTGCAGAAAATTTTTATTTACATCAGTATACAATTTTAAAGTGCATTATAGAACTTGTTTTTAATTTGCGTTCTGGGAAGTAAAAACAGGGAGGGCCGGAAGGTTGATACACTAAATTTAACATAATTAGGACATGTGATGACATTTTAATCTCCATTAACATGGGTAGGGCCACAAATAAAATAAGCGGTTCCGAGAAAAATGACTCTCAAGACGAGTATATATATGGAAGAGAGTTAATTTCAGAACAGACAGAAAATAAGTCTGCCTATTTCTTCATGTTCAACCACGCTGTGTTTGTAATCAAATTGAAAGCAAACATTAGATATGAAATTCGTTTGGGTTTGGGTTTGAGATTGCAGAGGATGGAAGGATTCATTGATTTTGTTGATCTTTGTTTTTGATTAAAATATAAAAGTGGTCATAAATTGAACAGCGATTGAAGTGCACATAAATAGTTGGTTACATTATTATAATTTTAATTTTGTAAAAAGTTCTAGTGCAAACTGTACATTACTGCAAGTAAAGGAGTTCTTATAACATACGAGTTTTTAACTCGTGGTGCGTATGAATTAGAGTTTCGAACGTTAATGGCTTTATTATTTAGTGAGATAGCATCTCATGTCACAGTATAGCGTTATTTAAAAAACAATACTCAACCGAGATTACAGAGACCTGCTGTAAATCAATGTTAGCTTGATAAATGCTGTGATGGTATCAAATATATTTTTCAGTTTTTGAATTACAAATTTTAATTTAAGAACATTTATTATCTGCAATCTTTTGTTCAGTTTGTCCTTAGCCAATTAGTCAAAATCAAATAGGCTCTAAAGAAATCTTCCTTTGTTATCATTTGCACGTATTGCTGGTGGCATACGTAGTTTGTGTTGTACAATACTGATCTTTGACCATTCATCTAGTCTGCGAGTAGACATGACAGTTATAGTTCATTAATCACTACTAGCAGTTGCATGTCGTGAATTATTGATGGCGAGAGCAATTATCCAAACATAAAATACAGTTTCCCTTACCTAGCGACGCTTTAAACTTAACTGCATTGTAATGTGAAGGTTAACATTGTATGGGAGTCGGGCGAAAGTGCTGGCAATTCAGATAGTGTTGTCTGCGAGTAGCTATAGTTTCCCTTTCAATGTCACGCGATATGCCCTCGCGGATTCCCTATACGCATAGCGCAGGAGATACAAAAGATGAATAGAAAGAATCTACAACATCTACATGAAAATTCACTTTGAAAGTGTCAGGCCCACAATGTCTTATGCAATTAGAAGAATGTTTTATTCAAGTTACACTGTGATTAAATTGGGTGGTTTATGTTTTTGAGAAAAATCTTTGCCATATTAAACAATTTTTTTTTTTTTTGGATATCTCGTTAATGGATAAACAAGTTATGAAACTGTAAACAGGTGATTTCCATGCATTCAAGCAGAATGTACATGCGTGCATGGCAAGACTAGATAGGATATTTTGGTACTATGTTTTACGTTGTAGCCTGTGCCGCCTTTTAATTAAATTTTCATTTGCTCGTATGGGTACTAAAACGATTCGCAATTTAGGGAGGAAAAAATAAGAACCATTTGGTTTATATTGCAAGAAACGATCCTCTAAACGAACAAGTTAAGCTATTTATACACTCTGTTTTTTAAGTAGAAATTTGAATCGTAAAAGTCCACATTATTCGCTAAAATTATGCAGAAATCAAATTCTTGATGTGTTTAGGAATTGCTAATAAAAATAGACATTTATTCAGAATTTCAACCCTTTATTAGCGTAGAGTAGATTGTAATTTGAGTGTGTGCGATTTGGAGAAGTGCCGATCTACGTGATCTGTTTAGGATGATAATGGATGTTTTAAGTTTAGAGTTGTTGGGTATACTACCGTGGAAATTTGATATATTTTTTTTGTTTGAGGAAAAAGAATCGTTAACACCTCTAAAGCTGTAATAAAATGCACGAACGTTTATTGTAGTGTAAAGAAAATAAAAGGAGATAAACAAAATGTTTTAACTTAGAAAACAGCATCAACGCGAGGTACTGGTAACACTTACCACGAAAAGAAATTTAAACAGGGGGTGATATTTTGAAGGAAGTTTAAAAATGAGTTGTGGTGAGAAATATCACTTTTACAGTGAATCAAAACGTGACCACAGATGATAGGGAGTTACCTAACCCATAAGTCGTGTTGTAAGATTGAGGTGAGAAGTGAAACACGTGTTATTGAGTTGAAATTTCTTGTGATAAATAGGTTTCAAATAAAATAGAGGAGCAAATTGGCATTATTTTGTACAATTTTAAGCTTGTTTTGTAGGCGTTTGGTTTGAAGCAGCTAAAACTAAGAAAACTAAAGCGATATCCAATAGTTCGTTTGAGTTCATGCTTAACAAAATGCTCATTACATTGATTGGAGTAAGTTCGATACCGTAAAATGCTGGTACGTATTCTGCATAAATTTTGATTCTAACATTTATATCAAATTTTCTATCACATACATTACATTTTAATGAGCGGATATTTGTTTTATTAAAAAACGTTTTGACTTTCATAACAAGGTGATGATTACTAACTTATAAATCACAAAGCAGAATGGTGTCACACGAGTAAATTCTTTTTCTATTGTGGTTCGGAAGTGAGTCAATGAGGCAGAAAAAAGAGAGAAGTATGTGCAAAACGACCTTTTCATGATCAGAAGTCAGCTTGAAATTGGCTTGTTCCTGATATTTTTCTTATGATGAACGAATGTTTTCACGCTGAGGCTACTCGAAAAAAAAGTTGAGTAAAGATCACTATACATGTCTTCCACGAATGCTGTTGGCAGAATTACACATCTCGTAGTCAACAAGTCATATATTTTCCTTTCCCAAGGTTGTGGCTTTACTGACGCTTTCGTCAAGAGGAAAAAAGTTTAGCTGTTTTTTCTTATCTTACTACATTGTCGTTGTATGTCTCTACTTTAATAAAAATAAAGTTGGGAGTGCAAATATGTTTTTTTTTTTTTTTTTGTTCTTTCTATTTTCTTATAACTCACAAGAGTCTTGCTTTTGTTTGCTTTCAGATAAAATTTCTTTTTAATCTCATGATGGAATTCATTTGGTGCAACGTGTGTACATTTTGGTCCTCTTATTCTTTCGAAATTGCGAAATATCACCTCATGGCGTAGTTGAGAAAAAGACAATTATGGTTAGACCTTATTACTCACCCTAAAATAAACAGTCAACTC
>JAQFXT010000597.1:0-31144 GCA_034683725.1 Strigamia crassipes
TAATTCAAAGTGAAAAGAGACGAGATCAGCAAGATTAATAACAAAAAAACAAAAAATCATCGTATTGTTTTATACGGCTTTTTGTATCAACCGAGATTTAATCTCCTTCTTTTGTCCATAAAGTCTCTTTCATATTTCATTATTTCACGTTGGCAAAAAGCGAAAAAAAGGTTCCATCAACAGCAATTTAATAAACAAGAAAAAAACGAAGCATTTCATCAGTCGCACAGCATTCATTTCATTTTCACATCCACTTATTACCTATCCAAGTCGAAAAAAAGCAAAAAAAAGCCATTTGCTTCACATTTACACCTCGTGTTGCACATTTGTGACAAGCCACCGATCAAGCCGATAGAGCAAGAACCATTTGTCGGCGACGGCTATGGGTTTTAATCAAATGAGTGTGCATGTCGGTGAAGTGAACCATCAGGGGCCAAATGCCACTCACCTGACACCCTAATTATTTTGTCAATCGAGGATAGCAGATGGCGTGCAGGTGGGAAGAAGTCATTACTCAAGCTCCGTTGCAATTACACGAGGGACGCTTCGCACTAAACGCCGAAAAATTCATCAACTAACTCCTAATCCGAACCCATTAATTCGCACTGCTTAAAATTTTTATCACCTAACCAACAAAAGCCGGCGCGCATTAAAACCCGCGCACTAATTTCAATTTAATCTCCTCAAATTTAGCCATAAAAAGCCCAAACCTCACTCATCAACAACCCAAATCCCCCTTTCACATCCAAACATAATCTTGCCTCGACTCAAAGCCCACTCTCGACCAGAGATATTGACCCCATCAGCCATTGTGGCTCTCTCTCTCTCCAACGTCCCCCCCCCCCCCAACCTTTCTTCTTCAATTCCAACCTCCATCTGTTGTCTCATCTACCCCTCCTCTCTTATGTCTACTTTTTTTTAGTCTGCAACTATGACCCACGCTCAAGCCCTCTTGTGGTGTGGGTTGCAATGACCTCAAAATTGGCCAAATGTTACATTTGCCCCTCTTATCTACTTCCCATCTGCCATGTTTTATTAAAACTAATATCAATACAACCACCAACAACAAAAAAATATATATTAAAAAAAAAAAAAAAAAAAAATGATTAAACCCTGGGTCAATAAATTTCTATATTTTTTTTTTTTATTTTGGAAAAAATAAAAATGTTTACCACTTGTGCCATGCCAAGTAGTAAATCACTTAGCACTAACCAATTTCATTTCTTTCTTTTTCTTCTTCAGCAATTGCAATAAAAACCTTTTCCATTTTGAAAAGTGCACTGTCAGCACTATGACTCATTTCAGCCTCTTTTACAGCCATTTGCAAAGCAATGCTTAAGTTCCCAAGTGAAATTCCAGCGGGAAAGAACGAAAGAATACGCATAGATATATTTATACATGTATAAAAAATAAAACAGTAAATTAACACGCACATTGGCAATGTCAAGCCGCATTAAAAAACACTTAGAACGGATTGGCATGGCGCCTTGGAAACACCACGAGCTGCACGAGACAAATTCAAATTTAAAAGATAAAAACCCGACAGAAAAACTTACCGTAAATCCTCTGATAGTACGTGGGTCCCCATTAGTCCGCGGGTCTCTGTTTAAATGCAAGGAGAGCTAAAATTTGTCAGTAGTGCGCGGGTTATTTAAATTTAAATTATTCAAACATTCCTATAAATTAATAATATTTATCGGTTTAATTGATAAAATTCGCCCTTGTTTTTGAGTATTTTCCCGCACTTAGATGTAAAGGGAAAAATACTCAAAAAGTATTTGCAAATATTATCAACTAAAGCAACGAATATTCTAAATTTAGGAGAATATTGGATTAATTTAGAGATGGCAGCAATTTACAGGTTTCTCAAAATTGGTTTTAATGCAAACACAACATAAATACCAATGTAAACTCACCATTAATGCGCGGATCTCCATTTTCGAGCAAATCCGGATAACGTTGATGCGCAGTTGACATAAAATTAAGCAAAAAGCAAACACGACTCAATTGCACAAGGTGGTGAAGAGAAACGAAACATCTCATTGGCAAACCGTCATTTCCTTTCATCATAATCAAAAGAACCGAGTGTTTATTTAGCCGATACTCGATTGGCAAGTCTTTGATGTCCCGACGTGCGATTCGAGATATCCGAAGCAAAAATAATTAATTAACGAGAATTACGGAGAAAGAGAAAAAAAGTGGACACAAAAGAGAAAAACAACTTTCAATTTCGATTTCAAACGACGGGAAACATGTGCGAGCAATTTGTCAATAAGTTTATGCAATAAACAACAGACTTTTCAACGCGGCCAAGGAAAGTTGATAATATACAATTTCCAGAAATTCCCTAAAGGGGGCTCGTGATATCAAAACTGTTAATAAATTTTGACAAGTTAAAAGCAAAATAAAAAATTCTGTGTAGAGGAAAGTGGTACCGAAATAAATAAATAAATAACTAAATAAATAAATAAATAAATTTTATTTTGCATTAGCAAAATTTTAATAGTGTCTCGATAGTAGAGGTTTGGCGATTATGTTTTTAATATGTACAACTTATAACATATAAATTTTTAAGTTATAAGTTATAAGTCCATCCGTTTGGCTTAAGTCTTTTTAATGCATGTACATATAAAACAGAAGAAAATTTTTAAAACAAATTTTTACATTCCATGCTTGTTTTAAAAATGGTTTTTACGATTAACCATGCCTGCACTAGTTTTCTAAATAAATATGACGTCTTCACATAACTTATACTTCTTTTTTAGAAGTTGCATTCTGAACTTATAAACATATAAGTTATTTGAAGTTTAAAAAAAAACGTAATCGCCAAACGTCTAATGACAGACATATCTGGTTGGTTTCAACTGGGTTTTTCAATGGGTCCAGCTGTGTTTTGTTTTGGGTTCAAAGGTAAATAGCTTCCTGTCCTTTGTGTTTCGCTTTCTTATGCGGTTTTATAAGTGAACGGATGTGACGTAGTAGTCAACGGCGCTTTGAGGGTGGATTTATAATTATGCAACGCACCGAAAGTTTGATGTAGGAAAGTTTTTACTGCGCAGATTTGAGAGCTTTAGTGGCACTTGTTATGTGGATTTCCTATGTAAACGCACTAATGCGTCAATGTAAACAAGCCGTTGGAGTAATTAGTTGATTACACAAATTAAATTAATCAGAAAATCCCAACGCAGAACAAAATTGCAAACAACCAATTTCTTTATTGCAAAGTTCCAATCTCTTAAAACAGCCACTGCTTTACTGTGTACAACGCCTCAAGTCCTAATATCTAATAAAAATGCGAAAACAAAGAAAAGAAAGAAAAACACGAGCTTATTGCAAGATTAGTCAGGTGATACCGTGAGATGGTCACGAGATTTATCATGTGATTGTCACAAGATTTATCATGTGATTGTCACGAGATTTATCATGCGATTGTCACGAGATTTATCATGTGATTGTCACGAGATTTGTCACGTGATTCTCTGAGAATCTCACGAGATTTTTCATGAGATTCCGTGAGACTAAACGAGATTTGTCATGTGATTCTCTGAGAATATCACGAGATTTTTTATGAGATTCCGTGAGATTATCACGAGATTTTTCATGAAATTCCGTGAGATTGTCACGAGATTTTTCATGAGATTCCGTGAGATTATCACGAGATTTTTCATAAGATTCCGCGAGATTAAACGAGATTTTTTATGAGGTTCTGTGAGAGTATCTCGACATTACTGACATACTGTGAGAAGATTATCATGAGATTACTGACATACTGTGAGAAGATTATCATAAGATTACTGACATATTGTAAAATTATCATGTAATAATTGACATACTGTGAGATTATTACGATAATTTTTATGAGGATTAAACATTTATATATACATATTTTTGGAAAACAAATTTGCAAAAATGGATTTAATAAAATTAAATGTGATTTGTCACTGATTGGTCGGCAAAATTAATTCCAACATTTGTTCATTTAAAACCCGTTTCCACGACATTTCCACCAATAATTCTGTTTCCAGGTGATGCGATAAATGAAGCACATTAAATAAAATCCAGACAAACATAATTAATCCGAAATCTAAATTTATTCGTCAAAACATCAAACAAACCCAAAAGAAAAATCACCAACTTCATCTCGCAGCAACCTACCTTTGAATACAAATGACCAAAAGCTTCAAACTAAACACTGTCCACTTCACTCACTCAATTAAAATTTCCTAAACGAAACAAGCAATAAAAGACGAATTTGAATATTTATTATTGCCTCCACATAATTACTATTATTATTTTCTGGTTTAATGGCCCCATTAAAATAATAATCACTTTAAATTTTGGAAAAAGGAAACCATTAATTTCAATTGTTGACACTAAGAATATTCATTGGAGATGTTTTAGATATTTCACTTCTATCCAACAACAACAAACAACAACAACAAACAACAAAATAAACAGAAACGAAAATCCGCGCACATTTCTCTTTAATTTCTCGCAAATTATTGCGGCCAATTAATTCGCAGAACATTTAAAAATTCATAAAAATTTCTTCCAATTACAAAATGGCAAAAATTCCACTCTCAACAAACCAAACCAACCATATTTGGCTTCTGCTAATTTCATCAACGAAGATCCCATTAGCAAACTCCTAGCCCCGGACTAATGAGATCCATGAAAGATTCATGGCGCAAACTCAGCCCCTAGGACCCACATCCAACATATTTCTCACCCCGCTGACGTCACGCCGCTAATTAATTGGAAAGGTTCACAATTAATTGAAACTAGACATCTAAAATTTTTATTTTTACAAAAAAATCGCCCGTACTTCAACTTTAAATAGAAAAATAAATAAATCCTCTTTCTCTCGACTGTATCATGTACAATGTAAACAGAAAGTCCATCCTTTTAAGCGGGTAATGTATAGCCTTGCAACGATTGCTAAAAACTAATGTCAGCCATGTTACAAGTGAAATGACAGGAGAATGATCTAGGGTTCAAATCCGGCGAAATTCCTGGCAGATGTTCACCGGAGATATGAAAAGATGCATTTTACATCAACGGGGGATTTGACTATATGTCAATTTGACAAGTTGAAGTGTAACGTGTTCTTCCTATGTGAATTACACTCCTCCATTTTGGTTTTTTTTTTTTTTTTTTTTTTTTTTTTTTACTTTTTATATTTTGTAACTTCAATTCTCCCCTCTACCTGTCAACATCACTTCCATATCACTTTATATATCTGCGCATTTATCCCCATTCTTTAATCCTCTCTTTCATCACTACATTTTGAAATATTTAGTGGTTTTCTAAAATTTGATACAAATTTGGATAAAAATCTTTTTTTTGTGCAAAGAAACGCATAAAAGTTATCACATTTATTATTTAAATGATAAAAATCATTAAATTTTGTATAAAATATTCCAAAAATGTAAAAAATGTGTTTAAATTAAACCACAAAAATGGATAGAAATGTCGGGATAATTGCCAAATTCCTAAAATTAAAAAAGTGGCAATTTTGTACATAAACCCACCAAAAAATAAAACAATAAAAAATAATTACCAGTAGCGTAATTTGCTTTTAACCTTCTTTTTCCATCTTTTTTACACTAAAAAAGAAAAATTATCAGCAAAACCACGAGAAGAAGTGGTTGGATTATCGCGCTAACAAATCCACCACCCCGTTCCCGAGGTTCCGTGAGATTTTTCTATTTTTCATTTTTCCCTGCCATCACGTCGAGTGGTGTTATCGTTAATCCAACAACCCAAATGTATCATTTTAAAGTTGGCTAAATGACGTAATTTCGTGTTATCGCTGCAATTCCGACCCTCCACGACTGGCTGCACTCGTGACAAATGACATCACAAAAAACGAATAATAATTCGCAAACCACCTCCATATTCAAAACAATCAAACAAAATCTACCCAAACACCAATCAATAAAAAATATAAAAATAAAAATTTTCTATAAATCAAAAAAAAAAAAAAAAAAAAAAAAAAAAAAAAAAAAAAAAAAAAAAAAAAAAAAAAAAATGAAGAAACAGTTCAAACAGGAATCGACTATACACTTGAAATCCTCTTATCCATGTTCAAAGTGAAAAATCAAGAAATCAGAAGTGACATCAACTTTTTTCTTTCCCCCTCCTTGCTTGGCTTGACTGCCCTGCCCATCACGCTGCAAAGAGAGCACTGAGCATGAGAATAGTTTCCTCCACCATCTTTTATTCATGTACAGAGATTTTCTGCTTCCGCTTTTGACAGCCTGTCAGCCGGCAGACTTCTTCTTTTCAAATAATGTTAGTTGGATCGAATTAAATCCCAATGTAGTACATTTAATTAGCATTAGATAGCACGTTTCCTCAATAAACATGCATCAGTTTTACCCCAAAATCCACACGCAATTAACTCCTAGATATACTTTGTCGTTTTAAATGCGTTTCGAAAATTTCTCACACTTTATGCTAAATTTTTCATATCAAATTACCTTCCTTTTGATTGCATTGAATAATTAAAATTCGCTTTTAAACCTTGAGTATGAAGCGTAAACGATTTTTTAATTAAACGTATCAACTGCAGTATCCCTCAATCTATTTCGCCATCTAAATAACACCGGGTTTTAAATTTCGTATATTTAAATATTTAATTCCATTTACCAGAATGCAAATTAAGCAAAATTAAGTCATCGTGGATACACGCAATATTAAAAATTGAAAAATGAGTCTATTTTTTTCTTCTTCTAGGAAGTTAATACCATTTTTTAAATAAATAAATAAATAAATAAATAAATAAATAAATAAATAAATAAATAAAACAAAAATATCTCAAGTTTTTAATGCGGCTTACCCAATTAACACAAATATTGCATTTTTCTGCAAGTCTAAATAAATATAAAAAAATTTTAAATAAAAAAAATTGAATTAACTTTTATATTGTCCCATAAACTCCACCAACCAGAAAAAAAAAACCACAAAACCCCCACCCAAAACACCCTAAACCACGACCTTGCAGCCAGACCTAATCCACCTCCCAAACCACCTTAATGAACTACTACAGACCACACACAAACCCTACAAAATCCCACTCGCAAAACCCCAATCAAAACTTCCAATCCCAAACCCCAATCAACCCCCCCCCCTCAAAAAAAAAAATTCCCCCCACCCCCCCAAATTTTTTTTTACATTTTTTTTTAAAAAAAAAATAAATTTTTTTTTTAAAGCCACAAAACCAACCCCACTAACATTTCTTCACTCGGTTCAAGGATATGTCGAATCCCGTCTGCCACCTGTGGGCCCTGCCCCCCATCATCCTCCAATGGAACCACATTCCTGCAGCTCCACACAACAACCTCTGCACACTAAATAAGAAAAAGCCTGACCGGAAACATTACTCGTTTTTTTTCTTCTTCTTTTTAACTCCTCAGCTCTCGTTTTTATACCAAACATTTGACTCGTCTCCCTTGTGTTTTTTCCCTTCTTTTTTTTCTCCTCGCCTTTTTAATATTTTCTCCTTCTTCTTTCTCCTTTCCGCCTTAATTAGGATGAGAACATGAGCCGGAGAAAATTCCAGCGTGAGTTATTAACTTGTTCATCAAAAAAATCCTAAGGTAAACGACTTAAAGACCATGTCGTGTCTAACACGCTTCACTACCAAACCACTCAGCTATCAACTCGCATCGTAAAAACTTCACTTTTAATTTCACCTTTTTACCATTTTACAGTTAAGCTTAAGGGTCAATGCCGTGCCGTCTTTTGTCATTTCCTTTGATCGACTTTGCACGTAATCGCGTGGCGTGGTGGCGAAATGTTCAATTAATTTATCTCCCCACCAGAGGCTTCAGCGATCCGAATCTCAATTTTTTTGATGTGCAATAATAATAATCAAGTCGTGGCTTTGTCTCATAAAAATGCTACACATTTTGATTATTATTCTTTTTTATTGCGGACGAATGGTATCGCAGATGTTCGCTTAGATCAGTGGTCTTCAAACTGGGTTCCGCGAGATGTCTTTGTTAATGTTTAGAGCAAAAAGAGAACTCGAGCTTTTTAAAATGGTAACTTCATATTTAATAACATTGGCAAGACAACCAGAATAACGATTTGCAAGAATCAACAGTAACTAATAGCAACGTTACAAACACTTAATTCAATTTATAACTCAATCTAACGGTCTCATGGGTTCTGCAAAAAAAAAAAATTGAGTTGTTTATAAAACGATAAAAAAAAATTTAATTAAAATTAAAATTTGATAAGAAAAACCATATTTAGACTTACACATCCAACAAATAAATCATGTATTTAGTATGTGCGAATACTACGAAAACTTACGAAAGTAACGTAAAACAAAAGTAACAAATTTTGAACATAAAGTTCCGTAGATAATTTTATCTCAAAAAAGAGTTTTGCAAGTTGCCGAAGTTTAAAAACCACTCCGATAATTTCAAAATAGTTCTAATTAATATACCCTGTTGAGAAAAATCAGTTACTACATCTCCCTTTTTATTTCTTCCACCCTAATACCTGTTCCAAATGAGGTCCAGTGTGTACACAAAGGGTCTTTTGACCAGTCTGCAGTTTGGGTGGTCGGTCTAATGACTCCCCATTAGTAGATGGTATTTCCATGCTAATGGTTGGTCGGGTGGCCATTTTTTCTTTCTTTCTTTTAATTTGTTTTTAAAACTTTTTTTTTTTTAAATGTTTCTTTTTAATATTAACACCTGGAAATTTTAACTGACTTCAACCATCATAAATGGCAAACGTTTTGCACCTGTTGAAATTGCTCGATACAGCGAGTTAAAAATTTACTAACGCATGTTCTAAGTTTACGTGATACATTATAGCGAATTAACTTTCCTTTATAATTTAAAATATAAAGCGAAATTAATTTTTATGTCATGAATATAAATTACCTGTCTTGTTTGTTAAATGCTCCCTGCAAATGAAGAAGAATGATTCGAATTTGATAAGTATTAAAGCGCAAGTTTGATTAAAAGTGCAATTGAAGGAACGGCATTAAGCGTCAGCATGGTGAACAAGAGTAGTGAAAGACCAAGATGCTTGTCTACATCCGGTCAAATCAGCAGTAAGTCTAGCTGTATAATCATTTTTAATTATTGCAAGTTGTGACTCAGTCATAAATATGATGTAAACACGTACTAATCTGCAGGGGAGCATTTATACCACGTGAGGCCCCTAGGCAGTGTGACTTCGGGGCCCCAGAAGTGGATTTAAGGTCTGTGAGGGAGGGCGGGGAGGAGATCACTTTTCGCAGCCGTCTTCGGAGCCCCAATTGAATAAAAATAAAAATGGCGTAAAATGGCGCTTATAAACTAAATAAAATACGAAAAATAAATTCTACACCAGAGGCCTTTTAATCACTCGATCATCATCAGTGGTGATTTTATTAAAACAATCATTCTACTTGACGCTTTATATAATAAATACAAAACGTTGCACCTACGTTTTTGTCATTATACATTTCATGCCATTAAAACGCAATTTAGTATCAAGTATCGAAATTTGCTCCTTAAAATAGAAGTTTTTTTAATATTATGTTTTAGAATTTTTTTTGTATTGGTATTTGGGGGGGGGGGGGGATATAAAATTTTACCTCTTATAATTTGTTTCGTCTCCTTTAAACCAGCCTAAATGCACATTTTAAGCAGCCATTTTAAATAACAAAAGACATTGTCTAGTCCAAATGACCTCTGGAACGCAGCTAGCTTTATCTACAATCGTTCATCAACCCCAATTTCAATTAATAACTAAAACCATCGCCCTTCAATATTTAAACACCCATAAGAGGTGCAAATTTACAACCAACCACTTGCGAAAATACTAAAATAAATCTCCGCAAGCCTAATTACATTCACAAGATGTACACCTTCACTGCAACTCGCATTAATAAATTATCTTATCTACACAACCCACTCGATTAAACAACTAAAACTAAAAAAAAAAAATATTTAAAGAAACATACACACAGACAGACACATGAATAAAAAAAAACAAAAAAGAATTTTTTTTCTCAAAACTTTCACCTTGAAAACAAATGCCAAGATTTGGGTGCGAGAAGACACGATGGAAACGGGTGACGCAGACATATGTTTTCATTGGGCGGCTATTGAATTGAAGATGGGGAGGAAACCTGGCCGGAATGTGGCGAATATAAATCAGCGGACGAGTAAAGGGCAAATCAGGCGAGGGAAAACTCTCGAATTGAGCAGCGCCACCTTGTGCATTTGACACCCACATATTACCACAGCGGATGGGTATACTCCAACTCGACGAGGAGTCATTTACTCTTCCAGTGATTGAGTGCTCGAGAAGATAACGGGCAGCCAACTCAGCTCAAATAGATGACTGATATTTATTTTGCAGCCGAAACCCAGCAACAGTGGGCTACACCAATTGGATACAGACGAGCTTTTCTTGCTGTGCCATTCATCATATTTGGCAAAGGTGACTTAGAGCCAAATTGGAATATTTTTTTTTTTATATATTAGAATAATTCAATACAAGTTTTGAAGACATACTAAGAGTTATTTATTTTTTATTTTATTATTTTTATGCATATGATGATGGGCCATAACTCATTTTATTGTGGCTATTATTGTTTTTGGCAGTAAATCAGACATTCCATATGGAAGTGGCTATTGACAAGGGAAAATGAAAAAGTATCCTAGTTCAAAATTTCTAAATGGAAGTGTTTTTTCTATTGCCAGGTTTACTGGATAGGGTTAAGACAGGTTAGGATTCCATGTATTTGCCACTGGTTTCTTATGAAAGTCGTCCCACAGATGGCAAATTGTTCTTATTCAAAAATCAGTCATAATTTAATGTGTCTAGATGTTTAATAAGAGATAAATGATATACATAGTGTTACATAAAAGATGGCTGCTAGTGTGATTTCCTGGTACACTCCTATCACATGACTCCAGATCAGTCAATTACAAATCTGTTTACATTGTAATAATATAATATAATATTACAGGCCAACATTTATCAATTAAAACAATTTAAGATACAAAAGGTGTCTTGGCCTCTGTATCGATTGATTTGTGGGAATAAATATATTTTTTTTAAATCAAAAACATACAAGCAAATGTGACAATAACTAATGTTTAAACAAAATACAGTCGCTTGTGTTCGACTAATGATTTGATGTCAGAAGCAAATTTATAGTTTCTCGTAGTTCTCGCAGAAGAGCCTCCAAATTCGGAAGTTTATTTGATGTGAACAAATAGGGCCCCAAAGAGAACTGCGAGAAGGGCTCCACAGATAATAAATCTGCCTCTAATGTATAAGCCGTGTGGTCCGACAGAAGTGGCGTAGGAACGACTTGGCAATTGTCAAGGGCGCCAGTTTCACAAGGGCGTTACTAAGCCATACTGAATTTTTAATTTCTTGTAGAAAAAGGGCACCAAAAATAAATTTGCCAGAAGCACCAAAAATAAATTTGCCAAAGGCACCAAAAATAAATTTGCCAAATGCACCAAAAATAAATTTGCCAAAGGCACCAAAAATAAATTTGCCAAATGCACCAAAAATAAATTTGCCAAAGGCACCAAAAATAAATTTGCCAAAGGCACCAAAAATTAATTTGCCAAAAGCACCAAAAATTAATTTGCTTCTGCTGACATACATACTGTAGGTTTGGCCCAAAGAAAATTGTCCGGTCCAGAGTAAAAGCAACTATTTTGGACAAATTGGGTTTGGGCTCCAGCAGTTTTGTCCAAACTACTGTACAGTTATCAGAGCACTGCACATCAAAGCCACATAGCTTAAACTGAACTTACAGTGGTCAATTTAATGCTCAACCCTGAGTTTTAGTGAATCTGGCCGCTTGGTGTAGTTCTCTTCTTGCCGATTAAAGTTCCGTGAGTGAAATTGGAAACGCCGAGAAGCAAAATGCCCGCAACATCATATCTGTTGCCAAATCTTGCCCAAGCTCCAAGGTGAACAGCAACTAGTCAATAGAACAATTTACAGTACGATTCTTGCCAGATCTCAACATAGATTTCTGATTTGCCAATACCGTGCAGCAATTGTGCCCGTTCCATTCAATAATTACAAAATGACTCACTAGTATTGTCCAGACTAACATTACAACCATAACGGACGAATAGGGGAGGAGTAAATGGGCACTAAGCAGTGCCAGAGATTAAAAAGATAAATAGCTTTTTTTTTTATCTGTAGTAGTTCCCTCATTGGCATAAATTGTTGTTAATAGGAAGGGAGCCATTGCCAAAAGATTGAATTCCAAACATTTGTTTGACTGAGAAAATCCCCAGATAAAAATTTTATAATTGAATAGAAATGTTGAGATGGTAGTTGCAAAAATAATGCTAAATTTCCATCCAAAGAAAATAAAACAAGTTTTATTGCAATTGCTTGTCAAATTTTGGTTGCGCATTTTCTTTATTAAATCTCTCAAGTGACAGTTTATGAAATTTGTTGCATCAAAAAAAAAATTTATTGAATTACTTTGGCATTATATTTTGATCGAACTCAAAACGCAAGCACCGAACCAGTTCGGTACACAAAATCCCAAATCTTTGTTCAAATTGAATCTGCCAGCTAAGTTTGTTGTTTGCTTATTCATATTTAATGATGTGGTTTATAGTGCATCAGTGCGAATAAAAATTAAATAATGGCATCAAAGCAAAGCCATTTAAAGTTGATTATAAATCAGAATGCTCACATAAGCATCCAATAAAACAATTTTTCCAATTAAAACTGTCGCTTTAAATTCATAGCCCATCATTTTACAACTTGTCGTGTCCCCACGTCTTAACTTTTGACGTCTTCCCATAAACACATGGTAATAGCGTTTTGATACTTGTGCGTTATAAAAAGTCAAGTTATAACTTTATAACAACCCTTATAAAAATAAAGTCTGCAGGAATAATTCTGCAGAGTAGCTGTGGCTATTTCTGCACAAGATTGAGGTACAATTTCTGCAGAATATGAGGAAGACTCTGCAAAACACTGCCAATTACATCCTAATTAATAGACTAGCAGTCCTAACGGAGCTGATTGCATGCATTTTCAGACTTGGACGTTAAAATAATGGAAAAAGTGTCCTTGATGGCTTGTTTAAACCATTTCAAATGGCACCTGACCTATTTTGTAGCTTACAGTTTAATAAAATTTAACCAATCAATTCAATAATTTAGTTTTCGGTTCTTACAAACCGTCTTGCCAACTACGTTTTCATTAATCAAGAATGAAAGTTAGAGTTTCAAAGGTCATCAGATATCGTTACCGCATTGATTCTAATGTTTTCCGGCGAACAGAAGACCGGTGGTTTGACTCCCAGTCATGAATCAATTCTGTTATCAATTCTGTTGTGCATTGTTGAGAACCAAAGCCGTCTTAAGCTATCTCGCAACCCCTGGCATTTATTGACTTGTAACTTTGGGGCCCTCTTTAAAGATGAAAATACTATACTTTCATAATGGTGGCCCCATATGGTTAAAAATACATCGCAATTATATTTCAACGCACTACAATACATTTTAAAATGCATTAAGTTTCACAATACACCTGAAGATGCATTTTGTAATACATTTTGTAATACAAATGACACTACATTTTGTAAAACATATTATGAAATGCATTCCACAATGATATTTGTGAAATATGAATGCATTGTCAAAATAAATTTTCTAAATATTAAATATACTTGAATACATAAATTTCGCAAATCTAAAATTGTATTTTAAAATATATTTTTAAACTGTGTGGGAAAACAATTTTAATTTTTTTTTTTATCAAATTACTGAGAAAATTATTTTTATAAAACACTTTAATTAAGGTTAAAATACACCCGCGCACTATTTCAACGGAGACAGACAGCTGGGAAACTTGCCAACATTTTAAAATTCCTAAAATGCCAATCTCTCAATCTTAATCTCTGTTTTAGTCAACTACCAAGAGTGAACAGGACAGGCCCCTTTGACGGTTAAACAAAAAAAAAAAAAACATTAATTTGTATTCATATCAACGTGAAAGAAAAAACAGCCAATAAATTTGGTGTAATGAACTACCCGGACAAAAACTTAATAAACAAACATATCAACGTATATGGTCATTTCAAAGTGAATCTCTAATTCGCCCATTTGAAGGACCAACCAACTGTCGCCCACTGTCTCAATTTTTTTTTTTTCTATTTTCAAATTTGCATATCAAGTTGATGATATCTACCCGACCAAAAAAAAAAGTGATGTCATTTCAAGTACTAAAGGGGTTAGGAAAAAAGTTGCGATCACACCAGGTCTTAAACATTTTAAACATCTATTTTTTGCAACTTGTCGTGTTCTGACAATAACGCTTCTGTAGAATGGAATAAATGAATACAAACGACCACTTCGTCTCTATATTTTACTGACATTCAACGCATTACTCCAGACAAGTACTCACTCGCTTTGATCCATGCTGTTATATTCAGTTGTGCATTTTCGACAGCTTCCGGTGCAATTGTTAACAGATGCCCGAGTATTTCCGGTGCAAATCAATCCCAAGTTCTAAACCACAGTTTAACCATTCACCCAGTGATTAACACATAAATTTGTAGTCACTCCTCTAGTCAAATTAATTTCGGTCAAAAATCCGATTTCCAAAAGAAAACAATGAGGTAGACAGTAACGTGTGCTCCGCTTGCGAATGAAGCGGAGATTTCAAAATGGCGACAAACGACATCATTGGAAAACTATCGTAGTTGTAAGTTGTAACGTAAGCTACGGTAAAGTTATATGTTTATATATTTATAGGCGTAACGGGAGTTTTATAAGAGAAAAGTACCAAGCTGACAGTACCCAATACGTTAAAGCCAATTTTTCGCTGTAATAAGCTCCGTAGTTCCATAATTAAAATTTAATGACGTCATGAACACATTTCTAATCTCTTAAAACTCGTTTCTTTCCCAAATTTTATCAAACTAATCTTCACACGTCACGAACCATTATTCAATTGTGTTTTATTTAAATTTTACATTTTTATCTTGTAAATCGCATTAATCCCGATTCACACGAGCCGATTAATGTTTTTCTTTTGGCCTCATTAAATTCTGGGAATTTTCTTTGAATTTTGAGAAAATATAAAAAATGACCCTTTAAAAGAATCCATAATTCAACTCATTTTCCATCGTTTCTGCAGCCGTCCGATTATCTGCAACATTCAAAATCCTTTGCCAAACATTTAAACTAATTTACAACTGGAAAATGAAATGTTCCCCCCATAAATATGAGACAGGTATGTTGGCATCATCCTCCCTAAAGGGATGATCATTTCATACACTACAGCTGCACAACGGCTTCCAAACTTGATTTGTTACTTCTTTCCCTATTCGAACCTTGCGATTAAACAGACGCGCGCTTTAGGGCTCCGACTTAAATTAATCAAATTGAAAATAACGTTAAATTTAAAGCGCGTCTCAAGGCACAACTCGCCCATACGTAGCGCTAACTTAATCATAACGCATCAAAACATCGTCAAATAGGTAGACTAGGCACCGACCTATGGGCCCCATGCAGTTTAAGGAGACCCGCGACAATAATATTGATTTGAAAATGTCGATTTCAATTGCCTAGGGGCCTCCAAAAGGCCCTCAAACATTGGGGGGCCCACAAAAACAATTTTTTTTTTAAATTTTAAATTTTTGAATTTTTATTTTTCTCTTTTTTAAAAAAAAAAAAAAACAATAGGGGCCCCCAAATACTGAATAATCCATTTCGGAGGGGCCCCCATGCATTTTTGGGTCGATTTTTGAGTTTGGGCTCATGAAGTATTGTCTCGTTTTTGAAAAAAATACAGAAATCAAATCAAGTGACATATTGCAGATAGGGGTTATAATGGCTGCAGACTTTCGCGATTTTCTCCATAAAGCTGCCAATCAATCAGCTGGAAAACTTTGCGGCTGCCAACAGGATGTCGAAAACTCTTACTCTACTCATTGTACAAATGCGGCCAATACCAGCTGACAAATCAAAAATGGAGCCAACCGCGCGTCTTTTTCATCAAAACTTTGCATCTGATTTCGATTGTAATTTCCTTTTCCATTAAGAGTTTAAAAGGCAAATCTAATTGATTCCTACCATCATTTTCAATCAAATAAAAAAAAGTTCAAAAGAAAATCCCCCCAAAAAAATTTTAAAAAATAAAAAAAAAATTAACAAAAAAGAAAGAAAGAAATAAAACATTTTTTTTTTTTTTTTTAATTCTAACAAATTAACAGTTTGCAATCACTATAAAATGACTTACACTAAAGAGGATTAAAATGGAGAAAAAATAAAAAGTTGTTTCTCCTTGCTAGGCGTGATAAATTGGAAATAGACATCAAGTGGAGAGTATCATTGATTATTTGTAAACTTTTTACAAAAAAAAAAAAAAAAAAAAAAAAAAAAATTGTTACAAAAAAAAAAAAATCAAATATTGATCTAAAAATCATTAATCGATATTTACTTTATGTATTAAATGTACCTAATGCCAACCAATCAATAAAATTTTATATTTTTTAAATTCCCAAATGAATTTATCTCATGTTTTATACATCAAGCTAAATATAATTTTTCAAAAATTCAAAAATCGACTAATTTAACCTCGATGACCCGATATATTAATCTTTCCACTAACAAAAAAACCCAAAAAAATCGATAAACCAATACTCCCCCAAACACCTACACACTAAAAACACTAAAAACAATAAAATATCGCCTGAAAAATCGATTAAAATCAATACCAAACTCCACCCCCTTTAAAATCCAATATATATTGAAGCAAAATCGATATTTCCCTTTCCCACACCAATCAATACCCAATAAAAACAAAAAATTACTCATCAAAATAACATACCATTACCGAAAATTGATTAGCCCATGCATATGTAAACCCGAGGCCAGACGTTTTCTAATGACCTAAACTCCTAATTCATTTAAATGCAACTTAGCTAGCAGTCAAGATATAATTGAAATTAATTATCGACTCGTAATAATTGCTACATGTTCGACATTCGCCTTCGGGTTGGCTCGGAAAAAGTACAAATCATTTTTAAGTCTCACTTAGCGGCGTGTCGGCACGCGCATGCGCGATTTTTAATATTGATAACGCATTAATTCGGTCGTTTTTGATCAAATATTCACCTCAGCCAATTCCGTTGCAAATCCCCTTTATCAATTTACGAGACATGTTGTAGCTTAATAATTCGCTGCGTCTGCCATTAGACATTCTTTGCGAGCTCTCCAATTGCCAAACTATTACTAACGAGTGTACACATGCATTATACAATGTGACATATAAAGCTCGTTTTTTACACGCCATTCCCATCAATCTCGCTGCGCCTCTCTTGGGTTTATCTTTGCAGCATGAGCCCGAGTCATGTCCTCTGCATACCAAATAGGCGCCGACCGGTAGGTGAGGTCGCAGCTGACAGACATGTTTAGCCCACCGGGCTAGAAGACCTGTCACGTCGCCCCGGACCCTTAACTGCAGCAAACAACGCGACATTATCTAAGTGTTTGCAACTAAATACATAGTTTTCAGCAGGTACTTTTCCGTTATAAAAATACCCATTATGCTTATAGTTATAGTGGAAAACTCAAAAGTCTAACGGAGGTTACACTATATCGAAAAATAGCGTAGCCAATCGGGTAGTTTTCCACTATTTTCGTTGCATTACGTCATCGACTGAAATGCAAATGGCGATCATCTCGAATTGTCGCCATTTGCATTTCTCCGCTTCGTAGACGTGTATAATCAAAAGACATTCAAATACAGTAGCATTTCTATTAATCAAGTAACATGATTGATTTGACGCAATAATGTAAAAACTGTTTTGGTTTGTTTAGAAACTAGAATACAATTTTGGACAGTCACGTGTCATTTATAGCGTGGAAAAGTGCACCTCAAATACATATTTGACACTTTTTCGTTACACTATTTATGTATAACATAAAGCAAAGTATACTTGCTTGTTGCAAACTGTGTAATATCGAATTCATACACAACAATTGACAAATTTAGATGCGAACAATCTGCATCATTTAAATTTGGCCACACGGGGGCCCAGATTTCTTGAGGCTCCATTTCAGTTGATCAGTTTATCAAACGTAAAAACAAAATAAAAATCCATTTTGTGCCTGGAAGGGGCCCAGGGCCCCCAAGCTAAGCAATTTTTTTTGTTATTGCAAATTAAATTTTTTTTTTTTAAATATTTACCAAGAGACCCAAAGTATAACAGGGTAAAAAAAAAGTTATTAGTGGGGCCCCAAAAAATTGATTTAAAGTGTGGGTCCCTCTAAGCGCGAAGTCTCGGTCTGGGGCCCAAAAAAACCCACGACTAAACACCAAAAAATATTCCAAACACATGCAGGAAAACATTTCTTTAAAATCCCCGTCAGTTTAAAATTACGACAAATTAATTCAGCGCTATCCATCAATTCCATTCATAACTATCCGAAAATCAAAATCGGTTGACATCCGATTGACCTAATCAATCACGCTGCACCATAAGTTAACACCGTTAATTTCATCTTTCAAATATTTCAGTAATAATGCGTTGTTTACAACCGGACCATTATCCTCCAATGATATATACACGACCTGTACGCAATAAATAAGCTCCAGCAACACCGCAGCAATTGATCGCACAATGTTGAATTACATTTACATTTCATTTCTTCCCGTCGAGAGAACACACGAATATCTTTTCATCAATAGAAATAACAATTACAGACACCACTTTATGATCTTCGTGATTTATTAACCCGATGGCGTACATTACTTGTATATATATATATATATATTTAATTTTCCCAATTTTATGCTCGAATCTTTGTTTTCAAAAGTTTACTCAACATGCAGTTAAACCCCTAATGAAATATTCAACGTTGGATTAAAATAACAGATGAAAGCAAAACAAAAATTTCGCCTAGAGATAAACAGACCCAATGTTGCTTTACGCATAGATTGGATATAACTACAACATTTTACTACCAAATCATATATCATCAAGTGCAATTTGCAAATAATTAAACTAAAAAAAAAAAAGGTTTTTTTTTTTTTTTTTTTTTTTTTCATTGGAGAGAGTGCAAGTTTCCAACTACATAGATATCGATCGAGGGCCTCACGGGTCCCAATTCCGATACGACACCACAGGTGTTGGAAATTTTCCCCTCCCTTCGTTTCCATGTTGACCGTGCAGCTGCTTCGATGACTTACCCAAGAAATCAAACGTTGCCAAATGAACTTTTTTTCCCCCTTTCAACATGTCCGTGTTGTTACATTGGTGACCAAAATCCTTAATGAAACATCTGCGTTTCCGCTTAAATTATTTTTAATTTTTCTTTTTTTTTACTATCCCTCTCTAATCAGTTTCTGCAAAATCAATTGGGGATCCACACGTCCACACGTCTAATGTGAACATAAGTGTGAACACAAGTATGAACACAAGTGTAAACTTTCCTTTACCGTAAAGCGCACTGTGCAGAGATTTTTAAACTTTGAAATTCGAAGAAAAAAAACACGTCGGAATGACGTCAAGAAAAACCCTAAACAATACTGTATGCTTTAACCAATTTTTCTATGCAGGATCTAGTTTAATAAAAATTTTCCATTTTCTCTTTCGAAATGAACCCTTAAGGCCCTAATAACATTTTTATTTCATGTAAATCGACGCAACTCTAAACTACGTTGCAAACTTACCAGTAGTTCCACTATTGGCACGTCTTTTTTAAATTTTGGAACCCCTTGGCCAACCAGATATGGAAAGTGTTAGCCACCAGCAGGCACCGAATCGTAATAAGATCACAACTCACAAGGATTAACTAAAACCAAAAAAAAACAAAAAAAAAAACCATAACATCTTTTTGCACTTGACTCAGCTGGAATACAAAATTTATTAATCAATAACAGAGTGAGTTCACTAAACAAACTCTATTAATTAACAAACTGTTATGTAATCAAACAACCAGAGCCAAAACTCATATTTATATTTCCTAAAAAAAAAAAAAAAAAAAAACAACCATCAAACCAAACAAAAGCCACCAAAAGCATTGCATTATTTTCCTCTTAATTAGGGCATCAGAAAATAACAAAATTAATAATAGATAGACCCGCACTCAGTGGAAAGTAAACATTATCATCCAAGATTGGAAACCAACAAAAAAAGCAAACACATAAATATTATATCCACTTTCAATGGAAATTGTCAATATGTATAAGATCCGAATCAACAAAACCTCCATCTTGCTGCACACCAAATCGATAAATTTCAAATTAAAAAATAGACTATAAAATATTCCACTATAAAGATTAAATAAAGCAATTCCGACGAATATTTGTCAAACAACAAAAAAAAACAAAAGAAGATAAATAAGAAAATCCATCTACGCATCCGCTCGCTTCCAAATCTTTGGTCATCTTCGACGAACGTCTTCTAAGACGCATCATCTGTTAAGAAAATCAATTTTCCTTCTACGCGGGAAAGATTAAAGGCAAAAATCTCATAAGAAATTGATGAAATAGTTGAGTGACTTTCCATCGAACAAATTGACCGTCAAGAACAAACATCAAACTTTCACATTCATTATTCTTTCATTTGCATCAATCTTTTATCAAAGGCCCGTGGCACTGAATAACAAAACTCGAACCGGAACCATCTATCGAAAAATTCTACATTGTTAACAGATCGAGGCACGAGCCGACCTGCCGAAACATATTCTGCGCAGATCAACATGTGAGTAATGCTCACACATGTTCCATGATCAATCTGCAGGATCTTGCTCGGACTCGTGACACTAAGCGTGTTATTTCTCAAGCCTTAGTGACCAGTATTATCACATAATATGGACAAACAACACGAGACTTAGCACTAATGTGTTTTTAAGTCATCAATACATTAATAGATCCCCAGAACTAATAAACAACGAAAAACATGGCAGGGCTTAAGGTGTTTATACCAGAAATTATAGAATGTCAAGTTATTTCAAGCTCCATGATAATATTGACAAAGAAAAATGACTTTGACATGATAGACAAAATTCATTTATGGCAAAATATAACATGAAATGACTCAGTTTGCAAACATGACGTTATGGCATCATAAGTACAAGGAAAATGCATTTTTATAACACTACCTTGTAAAATAAGACAGCCAATCACATGTTTTATCAATAATAATTTTTCACCTCTCAACTTTGCCCAAACAATTAATTTTATTCTAATAATAAAGTTATTGAAAACTAGTAGCAGTTTGATTAAACAGTGTGATAAACCAATCTGCTACTATTTGGATGCAAAGCTTCAAAGCGTCTATCATTGGGAATCGTCCTGTGAAGAGAGCCCATCTGAAATTTGTTTTGACTGTAACATAGTTGCAGTAACATGACTGTATATGCTTACGCAGTAACGTAAAGTTATAAGTGGAACTTGCCACAACCTAGTTTATAATCTTATAATAAACAATTTGCAGCTAGCACTTTTTCCTTATAATTGTACTTTGTTTTATGTTATAAATGATGTAACGAAAAAGTGTCAAATTTGCGGTGCACTTTTCCGTTAGTTATAAACACAAACTTACGTTATAAATGACACGTGACTGTCCAAAAATGTATTCTAGTTTTCAAACAAACCGAAACAGTTGTTCACATTTTTGTGTCAAAACAATCATTTGAAGTTCTTGATGGCATAAATGGTGCTCTACTAATAAAATCCCAATTAAATGTTTGTACGCCAAAGACCTTTTGATCTCTCGATCATCATCAGTGGTGTGATTCCACTTGCCTACCACTGACACCTGTATATAAACCAAAGACTAAAACTTTGCACAAACGATAGCAGAATGTTGTCCTGACGTTTCAGCTGGACATTGCACCAAATTGTGGCGACAGGTGGCGATGGTAGAAGAGAGGGTTGGGTGAGGCTGATTACACCACTGATGATGATCGAGAAATCGAAAGGTCTTTGGTGTACAAACATTTAATTGGGGTTTTATTCGTAGCGTGCCATTTATACCATCAAAAACTTTAAATAAATATTATCTAGTGATGTGCGCATTAAATACAAAACAATCATGTCACTTGATTAATATAAATGCCACTGTATTTGCTGCTTAACCAACAAACAAATGAATGGCATTTGATTCACACACGTCCACGAAGCGGAGAAATGTAAATGGCGACAATTCGAAATGATCGCCATTTGCATTTCAGTCAAGTATGAAAATAATGGAAAACTACCAAATTGACTAAGCTATTTTCCAATATAGTGTAACCTCCGTTAGACTTTTGAGTTTTCCACTATAACTATAGGCATAATGGGGATTTTTATAACGGAAAAGTACCTGCTGCAAACTGTGTAATGTCATAACACCATAAGATTATAAGAACCAACCTTTTATAAGGAAAACTTCATGTCCGCAAACTCTCTAGCGTGCGGCTAAATTGTGGTAACAAGTAACGACTTGGATGTTGCCGTATAAAACACTATTGGAGAAGTTATTAATGTTGCATATATCTAGTCTGCATTTCATCCTGCAGTGTGATACCAAATTGCGTATGATCTGGTGGATTTGGCATCAAGTGAGCTGATTGTTTTTTACGCACACAGCACTTATATGATGAAATACCCAAGCTAAAAAAACCAGAATCAAAACTTCCAAAATTAATGCATACACGTTTCTTTAAAAAAAATTATAAAGATATTTCTGCTCATAGTTGATTGGTTGTAAAGCTGAAAGAGTACAGCATTTGCACTGAAAACTGAAGAAAAAAAAACACAGTTAAAGACCAGTGCACGTGTACTTGTCCTAAGAACAGTGTCTTAAATCTACTTGGATGTCGCCCATCCAAGTACTAGCCAAGCTCCAATGCTGCTTAACTTCTGTGTTCAAATGTAAACATGTGATCAGCTTGGTAAGCCGTTGTTGCATGTTCCCGTACATACAACATCTCCTGTGTTTAAAAAGACCACACAACACTTTTGAATTAACATTCAAATTAAATCAACATCAAGATGTTAGTAATGTCTGCCAAGTCTTAGCTCTAGGCCTAGTCCACCATGTTTACTCTCTTTATGAGATAAATTAAAAGACAGTGTGATTTGGATTTAAGAGTAAAACCATTTCTGTGGATCTTAAGCCAGCAAATTTAATTAATTTTAAACTTTTTGACCTAACTTGTCATCTTCAGGCTGGTTTAAGTATATTATCAACAGTAATGGGATAAAAATGGCCGTAAAGCCCTCGAGTGGACCCACAGTCTTAAATTCTGATCCGCAAAAACACAGGTAGTTGTAATGAATTTCATTTTTAACATTTGAAGAAACTTGAAAGAGCAAATCCACCAGACTAATTTACTATTGTTTATCTTTTATTGTGGATTTTATTTGCTTTGAAAATTTAACACTTGACATTAATGACAAAACCAATTAAATTTACATCTCTAATTTATAGACAGTCAAAACTTTATTACATCCCATAAAAGCCATTTATTTCATCAATTGTTTTTTTTTTTTAAATCAGCCATTTTGTGGGCACTAAATTCAAAGTAGTAAATAAAAACCAATTTATAATCAAACACAAGGCACCAGGACTATGGGGAAATTTAAAATAAACCATTTCCATCAATATTTATAATTAACTTGCAATAAAAAGTAATTAATTCCTAGCAGAGCTCTCTCTTGATCCATTGGAAATCCAAGACACTACTTAAAGCAGTGAAAATAATCCAAGAAAAATTTTTGAGAAAATACTAAAAAAAATGTGTTAATATTATCAATTAAACCAATAAATATTATTAATTTACAGAAATATTAGAATAATTTCAATTAAATAACCAAAACATTGCAAAGATAAATGTAAAGTGAGTTTCCATTATAACGTCCTGCGCAGTACTGAAAAATTCTAGGTTTCCCTCGCACTTGAATGAAGGCCCGCGTACAACAAGAAGATTTACGGTAATTTCTTTCCTGAAACTTTAATAGAGAAAACAAATTCCCAATTTATCCAATCCTGCAACTGTTGTACCAAAAAGGTCAATTGCCTGCCAAATTAAATTGATACTATTTGAATTTTAAACTACCACTTCCACACTTAAAGGCGATCTATACTACAAACTTAAAAACTTAAAAACGAATTCTTTGTCTTACTAATCGATTTCTTTTGCAATTTCACTTTTTCCATTGCAATACACAAAAATATTGACAAAAATATAAAATAAAAAAATTTCTTTTCTATTATTTTTTTTTAAAAATATGCCTGCATTTTACGTTTACATGCAATAAAATTTAATTAAATTTGCCAAATATAATTCCATGACAACACAATAAATAAATGCTTATTCAGAGCACATGTTCCGATGCCTGTGGCAACTCAACAAATTCAAATTGAAGAACCTTGTAAAGAAAATTTAAATTTAAAACTAAATGAAGACAGCCAACAGGCAATGCAACAATGCATCAAATAAGACATACCGTAATTTATTAAAATTTTATACTAATGATAAAAAGTTTTCACAAAAATTTACATTTTCTAACTGCAATTTTTCTGAAATTTATAACTAACAAACAAAATTAACTTTTTTTCTTTCAGGTAACGGAATGCAATTAATCCAATTAATTCAATTTAATACAAAAAATTAAAAATAATTTCAAAAACCTTAATTTTCACAGATTTTTCTATCTCTCTATACTTCAGCTGAGAAGTAAATTCGCTATTGGAGTTGAATATTCCCGATGGCATCGGTTTTTCAGCATGAAAAAAATTCTACTCCACGCAAACACTAATTTCTCTCGACAATTTTTGCAGTAATTGATTTCATTATCATAAAATTTACTGACATGGAAACCTTAGGGGTATTCATTAACCACCTTTTGCTTCCCATTTCAGTTTCAGCCTAAACATGTCATTACATCAAAAATAATATAAAAATATTTTTATGACAAATTTAAGCATAAATTACGGTGAGAAAGCGAGCAACGACAAATTCCAAAGTGGCAACTAGTTTCAATAAATGTCCACATCGAAAGCGAAACACACTTCGTTATTGTCATCAGTTACCAGTGGTGCATCATGGTGCTTGGGGACATCGTAAGTATAAGCTTGTATTTGAAACTGATACTGAACTGAACTAAAACTGACAAATTCTTTTGTCAACTTTTGAGTGTTTAGGCAACTTATGAACATGTGCCATTTAGATTAGTGACCAACGGACGGTCACAAACTGAACTGATTCGAATTGAAAATATGAGTCTCCATTAGGCCTGTGCGATATATTTTCAAAGTGAATATGAATGCGATATGGCATTTGTATTCACTTGGCAGCGATATATCGCAAAAGCGATATATCACACAGAAAAAGCGATATATCGCAATATCGCAATATATCGCAATATATCGCAATATCGCAATATATTGCAGTATATTGCAATCTATCGCATATATCGTACAAAATCACATTGTTTTATTCTTTTTTGGAGTAAAATTATACAAAATCACATTTTTTTTGTTTGTTTGTATCAAACTGTTGAAAATTTACATTGTTTAACATTTTTTGGATTAAAATATTAAAAAATCACATTGTTTCAATATTTTTTTTGGCTAAAAATATTGACAACTCATTTTGTTTTACTCTTTTTTGATCAAAAACTGATTTAATCACATGTTTTCTTTTTTCGTTTTTGACCACAGTATATCACAATATTGCAATATATCGCAATATCGCAATATTGCCAATCACAATATATTGCAAATCACAATACATCGCAAATTGCGATATATCGCAAGCAACATCCATATGCGATATTCAGTTGCGATATTTAAAATTCAATATCGCATTTGCAATATATCGCAATTTTGCACAGGCCTAGTCTCCATACTACACACGATATTTATAAGCGCAAAGTCGCACTTATTCATACACGCAGTATGAGTAATTGCGATGTCGCACTTAATGTTTGTATTTCTATTGTTCTAGCCAATACTTTCAAAAGTTCTTTACTCCAAAATAAATTTTTAATTTTAATTTATACCTGCACCTAGTATAAGACTAAGACGAATAAACCCAATTAAATATCCGTAGCTCTACAAAACCATTGATTCCACCCAAACAAAAAACAGATGGAAAAAAACCACCGACTTTTTCAATTTATTTTTTTGCTTAAAATGTAAATTAGAGTCTTCTAAATACAGAAAGAGCTGTACAAATTTCCTCATTATATATATTTTTTTGTTTAGCAAAAAAACAAGTAGCCCTTAAGTTATGTGTGTTTTTAAATCGAGTTTCGCAAACGCGTAAATGACACACATGAAACCGCATCAACTTCCCCCACCGCAACTCCATAATGGCAAACAACCCACTAGAAAAAGAACACGACCAGGACCATGTAAACACGGTGCACGAGTGTCGTCTGTTGGTGGTAACATTCTGCCCCAGAGCAGTCATCCGCGATCAAAACAGAGAGACTTCTTGTGTCATCCATCGAAGGTCGAGCCAGTCTATAAGTGTGGACCTTGCATGTGCTGGCCACCCTTATCGAGCCCATCAATTTCAATCCAATTTGCAGTTGGTGCTATTGCGACAACCGCCCTTCCATCTCATCCACTTTGACGTTGGGCTGTGAGCCAAAAACCGTTGGCAAACCCCGTGGCTGACATATTACCATTGCAAATCAGATGGGGGCCGTGAGGTGAGCTTAATCGGTATCAGCCGATAGCGTTTCACCCCGAGTTCACTTTTTTTTATCGCACCAACCTGTCATTGCCAATAAATCTTTGCTGGCATTACTTTTCCATCGACTTTGATCCAGAGTTGTTCCTAACTACATTTCCACACTTCTTGTTGTCTTTGGGCTCCGTCCAAAAACCGGTTCTAGTCCGACTTGACTCCAATCATACAACACTTTTCATTGGTAAGAAAAATAAATTTAAGTTTTTATTCATTTTGTGTGTTGGGCTTTGAAATTGCTTTCAGGTGGTCGTGGCAGTTTTACCATGTGCGAGGCCCTAGGCAAATGCAGAAGTGCAAGGCCCCCACCCACCCCCCAAAAAAGTCATCCTTCAATTTTTTATCATTTACCGTATTTCTTCGATTGGTACCAAAGTACCATTTTGGTAGCGGAGTTAAAATAAGTGCGACTGGACATCTTGCTGGTTAAAACATAACTTGACTCGTTTATACACAGTTTAAAGTAAGTGGTGCCACGAGAAAAAGGGCGTCACCAAAAACAAGGGAAACACTAACAAAAGATGGAATGTACAAACATTCCAAATATCTCCTCGTAATTGTGTAACAATTAATAAAAGAACGGAATTTGGATAAGAAATACAGAAAATGTAAAATTGAACGTAACATGAAAACACAACTCAAACAACTGCTAGCAGGGCAGCACCTGAAAACTTAAAAATTGCGTCAATCTCCGAAGTTGTTGAGAATGAAAAAGCCAAAACTGTCTGAATTGTGAGCATCACTTGTGGTGGACTCAGAAGACCAGTCTGCAGATGAGAAAAAATAAATCTAGGCAATTCCCTCCCTCCCTGGAAGAGTGTCTCGAATCTGCTGATAGTTGGTGCAGATGACTGCGATTAATGACTGTCTGGATGCAACGATTGCAGCTAATCCCCTGACAAATGTTTGGAATTGTACAAAATTCCAAAGTGACATCTACGGTTGTGATCAGCGTAGTTACAATCACGATGGAAAAATCTGCACTGGATTCTGCCGATCCCTGCAAGCAAGCGTTGAAGCGGAAATGCACGACTGCAATGAAGGGTTGGTCGCTGGTGGCCAGCCCTCAATCTGGTCAAACCGTCAAGTCTTTTGTGTGTGGCGTGTCCAACACTGGAATTAAGAGCCACCCTCAAATAGTAGCCCCAGTTAAAATTAAAGGGTACAAATGAACGAAAATAAACGTAGAACAAACGATCTACGTTCATTTCACAGCTGTTATGTTTGTTCTGTTTGTCTTAGTCTCAAAACGAATGTAGAATGAATGAAAAGACTGTAAAACAGCCAATACTTCGTGGTTCATATTTGCATTTGATGCAAATTTTACAAAGTTTTTTTGGCGATTTTTGTAGAAAATGCTTCAATTTTAAACGTTTTTGAAAAATTTTATTGAATTTTATCACTTTTGGCTTTTGGTTTTATTCGAGATTCGGGAGATTCGAGAACCTTTTAGGATTCAAATTAAAATTCGAATTCGAAAAAATTTAAGATTTGTCCCATCCTTAAAATCAACATTTCAAAAAATACATAAGTGAAAAAAAGTACAATTAAATTTGTTGCGAAATAAATGTATATTTTTTAGTAATTACAATCTACGTATATTGTACATGTTACTGGCAGTAGACAGTAGATACTAAACGTAAATACAGATGCTCGAAAAATAATTTTATTAAAATATTGCCTAATGTTTAAGGAGGCCCACTTTATCAGGAATCCGCTTGCCATCAGACTAGCTGACACCCTGGCCAGTTCGCCACTGACTGGAGGTTTATTAAAACACAATTCGGCTCTTGATTTTTCCGTTATCATGTGAATTGAATATATATATTTTTTACAGTCAATAAAGTTGATCATTTTTATAAATTCCCACAAACGTCGGAGCAAATTCCCATAAGTAAACGACTTACTGAAATTCCAATTTCCAGGCTTCCAATTTACGGATATTTGTTGCAAGAAAAATAAAATAAATTATTCCCCATAGGAATAACTGTAACTTTTTATGGTTCTTTACAGCATGACAAAAAGAATGCAGTTGGATTGAAGTTTTACATTCTAGTGATTTAGTCCAGATAACTATTTTACAGGTATTTGAGGATTAACAATAGGGTCACCGTGATTGTCCAATCACGATATGAAGTTCGTAGCACCTCCAGTGTCACAAACTAACAATAACATAAAGAAAAGTTTTGGACAAAAATTGTATACTCCATAATCTGTTGGGAAATAGCCTAAAAAAATCGATTGGCAGTGTCGGAATTTAGTATAGTAAAAATTTGGTTGCTGGTAGCCATGATTGGACACTTAACTAGTAAGTTTGAAGTGTGATTTAATAAAACAAAATGTACTAAAACAAGGTCAAAACGATTCTTTTGTTTAAACATTCCCAAACAACCTTTTATGTTCTCGCATAAAATGTCAGCCTATATATTTCGAATCTGTGTGAAGAAAAACGAAAAGACACACATCATCTGCTCGACTTAACACTCGTTTATTCTCTCTCATTACAATGTCGCTTCATAAACACATAATTCCAATCACACCATTATTGTTACAACACACCACATAAGAGAAACTGAAACTCAAAGTACACAAACCACAACAAACAAGAAACCCCTAAAACGTTCAACACAGCGTTTCAGAATGTAGCTAGTATAGGAGAAACCTTAAACCGCCCAACAAAAACTACACAAATCGAACAAATTACTGTCTTAAACAAAACAAAAAATCTTCATCTCTCCCTTCCACTTACAGAATTGATCCCTTTCACTTGAAATAATTAAAAAGCAAAAATCTTATCATAACCCTGAAACTATTCTGGGCGTACCCTACTTATTTGTCATCAGATTTCCCTGGGTGGTGTCATTATTTTTAATCAAAGAGAAATTCATATTGCATCAAGCCACCAGACCGGTTTCAAATTCCTCTCATTTATTAATAAACAGGAAAGAAAGAAAAAAATTGCATAATCAAACTGGCAGAAATAAAAGAAAAGTGGCCTCTCTCTCTTCTTTCCTCGTCTAGTGAGCGTCCTCTGGTCTGTTCCGCTTGTCAGATTCACAAGGGTGGAGATTCACATTTAAATTAATTTCATAATTAACAGGGACAATGGAATTGACTACATAATTATTCACGACCCTATCATACAAGGGGGTTGGTTGTCATGACTCGGATGTCATGTCAGTTCAAACATTTCATTTGTCTAGCGCTCCACCACTTATTAAGCCATTGATTATTCAAAGGAAATTCTCTCAACATCGACTGAAACCGTAAACACGAAAATATTATTCATTTCCGACATGAATCATAGCGGCAATTCAAAACAATAGGGAAAGTCGCAGCCGTCTGTGCTACTTTGCAAAGATTTCATTTCGTAAAAATTTCATTCTAAAGAGCGTGTCGCGATGTTGCTCATGTTTCCTTTGTTTATTCCACAACAATTGCCCTAAAGTTTTCTTTTACTCCTGTTGTCCTTTGGTCAACGCTCACTATAAACTATTCAGAGTTGAAATATTATTTACAACAGTTGGAGATTTTTAATTCATTATTTAAAAAGATATGTTTCCATTTCGAGTGTTGGCAAATGAAGAACTCAAAGGAATTCAAAGAAATTGAACAAATTTGTGCTTTTATGAGTTATGACATTGCTCGTATGGTTCAAAAATACGTTACAATTATATTTCAATGTATTACAGTGCATTATGAAATGCATTAAGTTTCACAATACACTTGAGAATGCGTTTTGTAATACATTTCCGCATGCTCTTCATTTGCAAATGATGTTACTATATTTTGTAAAATTTATTATTCGTAATATTATTATTCGTAAAATATAAAATGTATTATGAAATGCATTGTTTAATATACTTGAATTTCGTAAAATGTGGTACATTTTTTGGAATGATTTAAAACGAAATTTTAATTTTTATGAAATTTTGAGTGTTGCATATGAAATTTAGAAATTTTCAATAATAAAATTTAGAAATTGTTGTAATGTTTGTTTTGTGTTTATGTATTGCATGTGTAACAATAGTTAAAGTTAACTGATTAATGTTTAATTAAAAATGGTGAAGACTGAAGATAGTTATGTTGTGACGTCATCTGACTCCATTGACCACATGACGTATTATCATATGTACGTTATTGTTACATACACTGGGGTCGTGTACAGTAGAGTCAGATGACGTCACAATAACAATTGGGTATTATCAACAGAAATCTTTATTGATAAAATTTAGAAAATTTAAAACCAAATTTAGAAAAATTTTAAAACAAAATGTAGAAAAATTTTAAAACAAAATGTAGAAAAATTTTAAAACAAAATGTAGAAAAATTTTAAAACAAAATGTAGAAAAGTTTTAAAACAAAATGTAGAAAAATTTTAAAACAAAATGTAGAAAAATTTTAAAACAAAATGTAGAAAAATTTTAAAA
>JAQFXT010000598.1:0-31061 GCA_034683725.1 Strigamia crassipes
GGCGGTATTGCATTGGCGGTAAATGTTTGGCGGTATTGCGTTGGCGGTAAATGTTTGGCGGTATTGCGTTGGCGGTATTGCATTGGCGGTAAAGCGTTGGCGGTATAGCGTTGGCGGTAAAGTCGCATCGGCGGTTATAGGATTGGCGGTAGGGATTTGGCGGTAACGGTTTGGCGGTAACGGTATTGGCGGTAAAATATTAGAGGTACCGCGTTGGCGGTAAAAACTTAGGCGGTAGTGTCGTGGAACCACACACGATTAAATTCAATAAACCACACAAAAACGCACTATTTAAGTTTAATATGATCTTTATTAAAGCAAGTTGTCTAGGGGCCAGTGATTTCCATTGTTCCATGAAGTTCTTCAACTCCATCCTAAAGTTCCTGACCGCTGGTCACGCAATCTGGGACCGCGTGGCCAGCAAGTTTCCCGTAAGTCGCCGTGCATCATGGCTACTTTGCAGGGACACTGAATAAGCGCGAAAACCGAATTTCGCGTTTAGCGTGTCCGGATTAAGCGCGAAAACCGAATTTCGCGCTTCACGTATCCGGATTAAGCGCGAAAACCAAATTTCGCGCTTTACGTATCCGGATTAAGCGCTAAAACCGAATTTCGCGCTTAGTGTGTTCGGATTAAGCGCGAAAACCGAATTTCGCGCTTCACGCATCCGGGTTAAGCGCGAAAACCGAAATTCGCGCTTTACGCATACGGACAAAACGCGAAAACCGAATTTCGCGCTTTACGCATCCGGACAAAGCGCGAAAACTGAATTTCGCGCTTAGTGTGTTCGGATTAAGCGCGGAAACCGAATTTTGCGCTTTACGCATCCGGATTAAGCGCGAAAACCGAATTTCGCGCTTTGCTCATCCGGACTAAGCGCGAAAATCGAATTTCGCGCTTAGTGTGTTCGGATTAAGCGCGAAACCGAATTTCGCGCTTCACGTATACGGATCAAACGCGAAAACCGAAATTCGCGCTTCACGTATCCGGATTAAGCGCGAAAACCAAATTTCGCGCTTTAGTTATCCGGATTAAGCGCTAAAACCGAATTTCGCGCTTAGTGTGTTCGGATTAAGCGCAAAAACCGAATTTCGCGCTTCACGCATCCGGATTAAGCGCGTTTGAGGTAAAGGGTACATGTGAATTGTGAGATTAGTTTTCGATCTGGTTTTTCAGTATATGGTTGTGGATGAGACGGTGAAGGTGGCGACAGTGGAAACGACATTTCCAGGCAGCGCATCGGTATGTCTTGTTGCGGATGTTGAGGGGAAGGGCGTTCCATAGTGGGAAACATCGATACGGGTAGGAGTTAGCGAGGTACTTGGAAGTGTGAGTCAGGGGTTCAAATCTATGTAGGCAGGTCCCCCGGGTGGAGGCATCGGCGCGGTAGTGCGATTTGATGAAATTGGCCGGATGGGCGTCGTTACGGAGGGCATCGGCTATGGAGGAGAGATCCTGGACAAGCAGGAGGTTATTGAGGGAAAGGAGATGGAACTTGTTGAGGTAAGGAGTTATATGGGATCTTAGGGGAATTCAGAAGGCAGTACGAAGAGCGCGGTTGTAAGCTTTACGAAGGGGTATTTTAAACCGGGATGGGGTTGAGTTCCAGATGTGAGCCGCGTACGTGATTGCCGAATGGAGTTTGGCGGTGACGTAGCGTCGTAACTCGCGCCTGGAGAAAACTTTCCGGATATGTTTAATAAGGAAGGTGGAGCGGTTTAGGTGATTAGTGAGGTTTGTGATATGGGGTCTGAAAGTGAGGTAAGGATCGAGGGTGAGGCCGAGTATTTTTGTGGGGTTAGGGATGGTTAAGGAAGAGGAGCAAGTTTTACGAAAGAAGGAGATTGTTTCGGTTTTCTCGGCATTTAGGCACATGTTATGTTATTCAGTGTTGCCAAACTTTGCCATCAATGATTAAGTGCGAATAGCATTCGCGCTTAATCTATTTGCGCTTATTACACGTCATCGTATTTTTGTTACTCCGACTGTATGTTGTCTGCAACCAGAGAAGTTTTGCGATGTCATTACTTCCCATTGACTTACATGTAGAATTACCACGGGATGGCGCTACCTTATTGTTTCTCTACCTTAAGCGAATGTAAAAGCATCGATTAATTACCCAGAATCGATACAATGATCATGTGATCGAAGTTCTAGACAATTGTGAATAATTAAAATAAAGTAAAGTGGTAAAGCTGAAATAAAATAAAATTTTACACAAAGATAAATAGTTATAAATTGGGATAATTTATGCGCAAACCTTGCGCATGCGTATATTTCAGGAACTGGCAAAACCCACGACTGTGGCAAACCTTTCTTCAATTTTTTTAAAAAATACAGTTACTGTACTTACTATTTTAAAGCTAATCAAATTTACTGCTTCTATTCTGAGATTAATGTATTCACAAATGGATCAATTACACCCTTTACCAAGCGGAAAACAGGAAATACTTAGTTACTATAGCAAAAATTCAATACAAAACAAACATTGATTTATTCTAAAAAAAAAACTCTCTACTCAATCCATCTCGAATAAACATGCTGAAACACACGTTGATATTGGTACTCCTTAGCCACGTATCAAATTGTCGAGAAGCTTGCAGAGAAGCCCGATCAAAATGCCCATCCAACAAAAACACGGTAATTAATATAAACTTTTTAATTTATGATAAAGATCGAAAGATTTAAGGGGATGTAAAAATAAGGGGACAAGTAATACACAAATCTTCCGTGTTTTATCGTGTTTTAAATAAGTAGAGCAAAAAAAATAAAAATAAAATCGAAATAAACTTAAAAATGGCTTCACGGCAGCGCACCCGCTAAAATGACTTCACTGCAGCGCACTCGCAAAAATGACTTCACTGCAGCACACCTGCAAAAATGACGGGCGCCGAGAACATAAATGTTGCATTTACGTTTTCGGCGCCCGTGATTTATTTCAATTTTATTTCGATTTTTATTTTATTTTATTTATTTAAAACACGAGTATCTCGTTTTAGCCTTATTTCAATTTTGATTTTGATTTTTTTTTGGTTTTACTTACTCAAAACACATGTCTCGTGTTTTCTCGCGGTTTCTCATATACCGCGAGACATACCGAAAAATCCAAGTAGCGGTACAGTACCAGTACCGCGGTACTTTTGTCCCGCCCCAAAGTACAGTGTACTTAGTCCCGGGGTACTTTTTTACCAATTTAAAGTATCGTGTACCGGTACTGCGTTATTTTTTGTCCCGCCCCAAATTACGGTGTACTTGGTACCGGGGTACTTTTTTTTACCAATTTAAAGTATCGTGTACCGGTACTGCGGTATTTTTTGTCCCGCCCCAAAGTACAGTGTATTTGGTACCGGGGTACTTTTTTTACCAATTTTAAGTATCGTGTACCGGTACTGCGGTATTTTTTTTTACCAATTTAAAGTACAGTGTACCGGAACCGCAGTATTTTTTTGGTTCTATACAAGGTACCGTGTACCAGCACCATGACACTTTTTGACTGGTACCGGCCCAACACTGTGGTTCCGTTACAGATTTATTACGGTATTAATGGGTTGCACCAAGTGCCATCACAGAATCTTACAACAATTTCAGAAGACAATCAAAGTGTTTAATGCACAATCAAATTACAAAATTCCATTCCCATCTTCCAGGAATTAGATGAAGAAGAATATCCTCCATATTTCACCGTAAACGGGCCAAAAACATGCGCAGAAGACGAAGCTGTAATATTCCAAGTTCAAATAGGCGAAACATACCGATATGGAGAATTGAAATTTTACATTGGAATAGCTCAGGATGCACAAATCGATTTGTACTCCGTTGGCAATATGCGGCTTGTGACTAAGGGTAAAAATTACGAATGCATCGAAAATGACGTGTTGGATTACGGTGTGTTTAATGACAGTGAGTCGAAATTGACTCAGTACATGGGTCAGTTGGATCTTGGAATTGTTGTCAACTGTGGTAAACAAAAAAAAAAAAAATGTGTTTTTGGATTGTTTTATTTATTAGTTTAGATTTTCAGGTAATGCTGAAGATATGGATTTGGATGTGAATTTATTGTTGTTTGAGTTCGCTGTTTATATAATGCAAAATGCTCAGAAAAGATCGGAAATTGTAGGATTTTGTGTTGGAGCTGAGATAGGAGCAAGTGTTTCAGTTGATTGCGTAAATGTCAGTGTAGTGCCAAGAAAGGGTCATCCAGAGGTAATTATTTTGGAGAATTTACCACTAGCTAGGTCAGAGACTGACGACCAATGAGGAGAGTGTTAGAAAATGGCCATGGTTCATTCGACCAATCCCGAAGCGCGTAACAAACCTCAATCGCCTTCGGATTGGTGGCTGAATTCACCATTTTGAAAATCGTAATGTGGTTCTTTTCGCCACCTGTTGCTGGTTTTTACAAACAAATTTTAATGGCGTTTTGATCACGTTTTAACTCCTCATGGTTGTTTGAGGCGTAGGACTAAGCGCGAATGGATTAAGCGCGAAAACATGCTTTTTGCGCTTATTCTTACTGTGCTAAGTGCGAAATTTCATTTTCGCGCTTATTCCTGTTGTGTTAAGCACGCAATTTCATTTTTGCGCTTATTCCTGTTGTGGGTCGTTATCACTGGAGCGCCAGTGAATATTTAAAAACACCAGGACCCCGATATACTGCAAATCTGTATTATGACATGTTTTTTTTCTCCTAAGAATGCCTAACAATTTGTGCAGACCTAATTGTTTAACCATTACTCGGCGCGCTAGGTATATTACTACTGATAATACTAGCTACTTCATAACATTTCGACCAATGAGGAGATCGTTACAAAAAATCATTGATCATTTGACTAATCCTGAAGCAAGTAACAAACTGCATTTGTCGTTTGATTGGTTTTCACCGATGGAAATTCTTAGCGCCAGGGATTTTCATCGGTGAAACATTTTGTTTGTGGCGCCATCTGTTGCGGATGTTTTAAACAAATTCTAATGGTGTTTTGTTCGCATTTAAATTCCTCAATGGTTGAGTAATCGTCGGGATTAGTGCTGACGTAATTGTCTCGACAATTACTCGTCACGCTCAGGATATTACTACTAAATGAATACAAATTTAAGTTTTAGTTCTACTTCTATTTCAGAAAAAAATTATTGATATTGATGTTTATTTGGTGGATGATAAGAACAAGATAGAGATAGCTGTAAAAGGTATTTGTCTTGTTCAGTATGGAATAAACTATGGTGCTGGTGAAGGGTTTTTCACAACCAAACTCAAGGTCGGAGTCCAACAAAATAGTGGATTATCAATTTGCAAAATAACTCTTGTGAAGAAAGGGTTTAATCTCCCATACATTTCAAAACTCAAACATAATTTGATGGGAAATGAAAGCGATGTAAAAGAATTGATTATTGATTTAGGCAGAATACACATAACCAATCAGGTAAAATGTGGTTTTGCTTATTGAAATTGTCTTTTAAAATTTATTAATAAATTTTTTTTTTAAAGATTACAGACATTAAATCAGCAACTGAAATGATACTTGAAGTTGGTTTCTGTAGTGTTAGTACAGTACACACAAAAGCCAGTGTTGGTATTGTAGGCAAAACAATTTTAACTCCTACTATAGAAACATCAGAATTTGTACAAAATGAGGTCGAATTTGATATCCAACCAGTACAATTTTTCCCTTCCACAAAAATTTTAAAAAGTGGGGAAATAAAAGTGGATTGGGAGTTTGTACTCCCTGGTGGATCATGTTATGAGCCTTTGGAAATAAATGAATTGAAGTTTGGAAATGATGCACATGTGGGCAAAATATGCAGATTAGAAGTGAGTCATATAGGAAGAACTATGCCCTGTGTAAATAAAACTATATATAATAACAAACTCACATACTGGAAAAGGTAAAAATTTAATTTAAATTTGTTTTTTTTTGGTACTTATTTTTCTTTTACATTTTTGCAGTCAGTTGCTGATGGACCAAGATTCCATTCTTACTTTAGACAATGTGTGTGTAGCAAAAGAGACAGACCAGTCTGATGAAGGAAATCTTGTCATTAGCATAGTTGGAGAATTGCAGTGGATTCTGCCAACACCATTAAATGGTAAAATAATCAAAATTAACCATTAAAATTGTTATTGAATTAATTCTTTTGGTTTTTCAGACATTTTTGAGATTTCCACTGGATTTTTAGTGGGAAAAAAAAACTACACAAGAACCACCAATATGTTTATGCTGGCAACAAAAGATGATGTGACAATAGATGAGGTGGGAAGTCAAACTAGTTGATTCAAAGTATCTGTTTGCAAGAAAAAAATACACCTAAATACAGACTTAATGTGAGATTATTTCATTGTTAAGTCTGTTTATAGTTTATAGTTAAAATTAATTGATTGAACTACCGTATTGTAATGTCGTGACTGTCTGGTACCCAGCGATCACTGGACAGAAGGCAATTATATTGCAATATCGCAACATATCGCAATATCGCAATATATCGCAATATCGCAATATATCGCAATATCGCAATATATCGCACTATTGCAGTATATCGCAATATCGCAGTATATTGCAATATTGAAATTTATTGCCATATCGCAAAATTCCATTTTTAAAATTAAATTTTATTTTTAAAATTAAATATTTTTGTAATTAAAATTAAATTCAATATCGCAATATATCGCAATATATCGCAATATCGCAATATATTGCAATAGCGCAATACATTGCAATATCGCATCATCGCAATATCGCAAATCGCAATATATCGCAATTTATCGCAAACGACATGCAACATCCATATGCGATATTCAGTTGCGATATTTAAAATTCGATATCGCGTTTGCAATATATCGCAATATCGCACAGGCCTAGTTGCGACCATTAATCCGTTGGTTTGGACAGTCGTAGCACAACCGGCATGGCACACGGACACGCTTACAAAACAGAAACTTTGAATACATTTAATCTGATGAAATCTCAGACAGTAGAAAATTAAAATTAAAAAATTTTCAGGATTATCCTCCTACAGTACAAGCATTTTCTCTGTGGTCTGGTCCTATTCCTGTTCATTTATCAACGTTAGTTTTAATCCGAATAAAATTTCAACCTGCATCTCGAGGACTTTACAAACTACTGTTGACATCACCAGATTCAGGGATGGGCATATGCAGGATTTCATTTCTGTTTATTGGTCAAAATTTCCCTTGTTTTAATCCTCACACATTTCCTGGAGATCCTGATCCAAATGCAACAACATGGATTAATTACCAAACTCATAAAAATCCAAAAAATGGCAACCAATTAGCTATTTTAGATTTTGGAAGTTTAGCCAATCTTGGTAAGTTATTATACATTTCTAAAATTGTTTTCATGTTTGATTTTTCTCACATTTCTGTTTTAGGAACACAAGAATTAGTCAACAATGAGAGAAATGATGAAAACACAATTTCAGTAGCTGTTGGTTTAAGACTGAATTCTGGCAATAAAAATCCATATAAATTGCAATATAAATTAACATACAACACTTATGACATGCCAGATGTTATTGAAGTAAAATCAGATATTACTAAAACTGTAAGTTAAAATCTCCATCAATTACAATAGCTAACTAACAAATTTATCTCCATTTACAGCAATCAGAAACAATAGATTTTACAGTAGACACAAAATATACAAACATGTTTGTTAATGTAACTAAATTAGTTACTGTGAATATTGAGGTAATGTAAATAGGGTTGCCAACTGTATGCTTTTGGTATTAAAACATTGATGTGTACTCTGAAAGTGCAAGTTTTAATTTTTTTTAAGTAATGTACGCTTTTGTACGCCAAGCTTCTTTTTATTTGTACGCTTTTAGACAAATCAGGAGTTGGCAACCCTAAATGTAGATTGTAATTTGTAATTTGTAATTTGCAATATATACACAAAATTAGTTTTTTCCCGATTTCTATGGACCACTGACTGTTAAAATTCAAAGTGACACTTCTGACATATTCTGTTGTGCAGCTGTTACTCATGTAGGAATCAATCTACCATGTATCAATGCATCTGCTGTAGATATTCAAATAACGTCATCACAGTAAATTTTCATTACTATTGTCAAATTGTAACACACATGGATTTACAAAATGACTTTTTCTGCAGAGTTAGGGTGAATCTAGGACAAGTTTGTCATGCAAAATCAACTCTATCTGAAGCTGAAGCAAACTCCAATTTGGTAAATGTATTCTTTTTATATCCCTATCATGTAATATCTATTATATTTCTGAAGGTTCGAATTGAAACTGCACTATTAATCAACACTAAAATTGTAAATCCAATTCCATCTAATATCAATCTCCAAATTGAGTTAGAAGAAAGTAAAACACTTAAACCAAAAGTGCTTAGTTTAACAGTAAACAAAGAAAAATTCGCAGCTGATCAAAACAAATTAGTAAGGAAAATCAATAAATTTAAAATCGGCTAGATATATTTTAAAATATTATGCAATTCCAGATAAAACTAATCCCACTGAAGACTAAAATTGTTATTCCAGTTGGGAGTAAAAAATGGGTACCATTTGATGTCAAGATACCTCCATTTACAACTACACCACTGCAATTACACATTCAAGCTCCTACCAAAAACAACAGAGCAGTTCTGACAATTTATGATATCCGTGTGTCACATTCCGGATTGAATGTAAAATGTTCAATGAAAATGATGTATGGCTTACAACTCAGTTGTGAAAGTGGTTTACCAACACAAAATGATGTGATGGTAGTCAATATGGAATACATTACTAACACTGGTAATTATGCAAGCACGATACTCTCCACAAAGAGTAACACTAAGCCGCACTAATTTGTAAGCACATTTTCAATTGCGAAACCACAAAAATGGCCAGTGTGATGCACACCCCCATGCCGAGCGAGTGTATGAGGATGTGTCACAGAAACTCTTAAGCTCAACCAAGAGTTCCTTTGGTTTTTACTTTTTAAACTAAAGCTCAATAGTCACATGAGATATCATAGTTACTGTTCTGTTAACGATGTTATCAGTGCTTTCAGGATTATTTGATGTGTATGGAACTTTGATAGTTCTCTCATCTGATGTGGCACAACACAGACACAATCGTTCCTGGCCCCAAGCTCAGCGCTCGTATGCCCTCGTATATCCGATCCGTTCTCTCTCAGACTTCCAGCACAACTGAGTTCTTCTACAGTAACTTTGTCCTTTTTTGTCACTGATTTTCTCTGATTCATACTCATTGCTCATGCTCATTGTTTTTAACTATCCTCTAACATGTCATTTCATTTTCATCAATTATCATATATAACACTTATCACATATAACTTTAACAGATAACATTAAAAAAAAGTACTATTTGGATGCATCATGCATCACACCAGCCGCTAATACAACTCAACGTCAATAGTGCCACCCTAACCATCGTTTGTCGCTAACATAACCTGGTGTCAGGCCCGTTCCTAGAGTATTGTGCTCCCATGTGTTTTTTGTCTTGTTGGCAACCTTTTCCCCAAAAACCATGTGAAAAATAAATTCAGGTGAAAAAAAAGACAAATTACCATACAAAAAATGCATTTTCAAACCAAAAAAAATACATTGTAATAAAGAAATGATATTTTTAAGCCAAAAAACTGTTTTTGTAGCAAAAACCTGCAAATTTCGGCAATTTTTGGGCTTTGGCAAAAAACATGCATTTTTAAAAACCAGGCAAATTTTTCTGAAAAAAGTGTGCATATTTTGGCAAAAAACATGCATAACTTTTCTCAGGTTAGGTGAATCCGGAAAACGTACAAAAGAGTAGTCATTTTGGTTTATTCTAGCGCACACAAATTCTTTTATTTTAAATAAATGCTTTTGGGTTAAAGAATGATTTTTTTGTGAATAATAGCAATTTATTTGTCTAAATATGAATTTTTCTGGTAAAAAATAAATATTTTTGGCCACAAAATGATTGATTTGGTTTAAAAATAAGTTTTTGGATTCCAACAAATCAATTTGTGATTTCAAAGTAAATTTTAGTTCAAAAATGATTTTTTTGGTCTCAAAATAATTTTCCTGGTTCCAAAAATAAAATTTTTTTGTTGCTCAAGAGAGAGGCCATGAATACTCCTTCTGGGCATTACCCCCTGACCTGCGCCGCCCATGTGTTTATCACACGGTGCCCCTATGGTAGAAACAGGCCTGCCCGACGCTAACACGGCGGTGCCACAGTTCACAGAAAGAATGGTAGCCTTACTCCTTTGTTCTATAGATTGTGGCATTATTAGGACCTAATCTGCCACCAGGGCATGGCGCAAGCACATCTGGCTTTAACCTAGAAGATCTCAGTGCATTGCGTTGAGCAATTTGGTTGTTTATTTGTTCTCAGAACTTATTCACAAGAATTTTCAGTCGGATGAAACATGCTGTTAATGCTTTACTCAATAATGAATAATTCGGCTGAAATCTGAGTCAGCCGACCATTCTTTCTATGGACTGTGATTGAAATATATCATTTAAAATGCTGTTTAGTCTAAATTACTTAATGAATACACTTATTGTGTGTTTTTTTGTTAGGTTTTTCTAGAAATGTTGGTAATTACACCACACCAGATGATATTTTCACTGTTGAAGTGCTAATAAGAGCTACAGATCACCCAGAAGTTAAAACTGATGGTGAATATCCACTTATTGTAACATCTAACAACTCCTCAACAATTGTTCAGCTCATAACTGTGGCAAGAACTGGAATAAAGGAAACTGAAAAAATAATAGCTGATTTGAGTTTAAATGAGAAAGTAGTAACACACTCTTATGGATATGAGTAACAAAAAAATTAACAAAATGTTGAGTTGTTTTACTAATTCTGGTTTAATTGGTTCCTAGAGAAGATGTTGCATTGAATTTAATAGTAAAGCATGCTAATGACTCATTTCTGGAACCAAGAAAACTTATACTAGAGTTATTTATTCCTCCATTTATGAAAATTGAAGAGTTTTTATCAAATTCCACTAACAAAGCTGTTGCTATGGATAAAAGATATCCTTCATTTGAGGTAAATACAGACACTTCCTTGAATTTTCTGTAATAAAATATTTTGTATTTCTAAGGTTACCAATCTACTTTTTGATGAGGTTCTGGGTATTGACATTGTATTAAATATGATCCCTGAACTCAGGAAAATAACTACATCTACCAGTGAATTAACTATTGTGGCTAGGGTGTTGTGTTCTACAGAATCCAACTCAAATCCTCATTTATGTGCCATGTCTTTTATCAAAATCAAATTAAAACCTAAGAGTAAGTAGTCCAGCAACAGATTATCAGAGACAAACAATTACTGTATGTCTTAACAGGATTCGATTTATTTCCCCTTTTCTTATTCTTTTAGTATGCACTGATCAACTGTTGTTGGAACCATGTCAGTTATCAGCTTTATCTGCTGTAAATGAATTGAAAAAATCTCATTGGTCACCAGCAAATCGATGGCATAATGGGAATGAATGGTTACAAATTAACTTTGGCAATCTTACATTCATAAGCAAAATTAAAGTTATGAAAAACCCTCCAGAAAAGCAAAAGGTTGTAAACTTTCACTTGATGACCAGTTTTGATGGTAGATCTTGGATTCAATCTGAGGTACAGTACCAGACACTAAAAGCACCTTGGTGTCAGATTTATATACATGTTAATTTTCAGAAAAAGCTGATTAATATTGCTACTGAAGAAGCTGAAGATGGTTTGACAACACGATTTCTTCGCATTATTTTAAGTGACCCAAAAATGATGGATTCACAACTGGAGTTTGAGATAAATCTTTATGGCTGTGTCATGTCTGGTGCAGAATCACTTGAATCAACTTGTGAAAATACACCTACTACTATTCTCACAAAAGATGGTAAATCAACAGCACTGTAGTATAAGTTATATGGTCCAGAGTTGTTAGAACCCATAAAACTAGCAATTGTAAGGCTTAAAGAGACAGTCTGGCTATTACATATTCCATAGGTAAAATACGGATTAGTTGTTAAAAATTTTATTTGTCATACATTTTTCTTAATTCTGTTTAAGGATTTTAAGGATTTTAAGGATTTTAGGATTTTAAGAAAAAAAAGTCCCATAACAATAAAATACTTTTAAATTATTTTTAATTTAAAAGTATTTTATTGTTATGGGACTTTTTTTTCTTAAAATCCTGCCTATGTAAACTATTTATATTTTTCCTGGGGGATGTAACCTTGGAAAAGGAACAGCAACTGCTGTTGTAGGCATGATTCATTCTGAATACATAGTGCTCTTCCATTTTGGGATATTTCTCCCACCTTAAAGCACTGCTTATTCTTATTGGGCGTCTAGCCAGGTGCTACGACAAATAAACAATGCCCATTCCAACCATGTGACTGTTATGTCAGCTTATAATAACAATTGTTTAAAATGCATTATTAAAATTTTTTTGCATAATTAAATTTTTCTTTTATTTAAAAAACAGAAAAGGAAAGTATAGAATTCAAATAAAAAAAATTTAAAGTGAGCCAGACTGTCCCTCTAATTTAGATCATTTTGATGGAGGATCCTAAATTTAAGATTATTTAAAATTAAGTATCAGGCATAGATGCACAATTGGCCATTGGACCTTATGATGCAGAGCCCAGCTGAATCTATTCGACCCAATTTCCACTGTGCACTGTAAATTAATATTTTGGAAACATCCAAATAATTCAGATTTTGTTGCATTTGGGATCCACTACTACCTACAGTTATTTTGATAACTGCCTATTTCAGAATTATTTGAATGTTTCTGGACTTCTCACTAACCCATGTTTTTTTAATTCTTCAATCTTTTCTTAGTAACTAGATATAGACACTATTCCATTGATGAAGCTCATGACATTATCTATTTCTGCGATACTGTTTTAAAGAAGTGAGTATTTAAGTTATTTCTGTGTAAGGATGGGATATTCCAACCCTCAAATCTCTCGAATCTTTCATTTTTTTCTTCAAAATTTGAATCTTTCTAATCCTATGTCTGGCAACGATGTCGGTTTAAGATCAGATCTTGTGGATCTGAGAATACGTCAAGTGACACATATCGACCATTCTAGTTGCAACGCCCATCAGTGTAAATCAGTGAGTGAGTTTTATGTAAGGTAAGCAGATGGTTGGTTATTATTACGTGACATTTATTGTAGCCATTTATAATTGCAATAGCAATTATCGAGCTACTTTGATAAATCGGGTAAGTTATACAATTACTACGCCGACAATTGGTAAAATATATGATACAGAGAAAGTTATACCATCTGCTGGTTGCCATGCCCCTAAGTGAATAATGAAATCATTCTGCGTACTAACAGTAAGAAGCTAAAGAAGATAACAACCTATTGCATACTCATCGTGCGGTGGGGTTTTCTTGGGTTCTATTTCTGGTATCTGAGTTACGTCACTGCTGCATCGTCACAATGACGTTAGTTAGGGTCCGATATTCATAACTGAGTTCTGTAGTGACAGCAATTGGAATAACGTCGCATTAAACTGTCGCCAGTTTAGGCTATGCATTCAAAGATTTCTACCAATTAAAAATATACAAAGTTTGATATATTAGCAGGGATTAGTCTGTGTAATAAAAACTGTTTATTATATGTTTTGGTAGGAGCTATCATGACCAGTGTCATGACGGAGAGGAAACATTACTGAATGTTTTCCCTCGTCCACCTAAGCTTGCCAGGTCCACTTGGACACTTTAAACCAATCGTTCAGCATTGCCACTCATAATGCTCTTTTTCACCGGTCTTGATGGTATTTGCGTTGTGGGTGATGGAACTATGTTTCTTCACTACGTGTTACTCCGTCGTGCATCTGCACGGGATTGGAGACAGGCATAGCGGCTTCACCACACATACCGTGCCATGGAGCATCTGCTCGATAATGATCGGTACACATACAGTAGCAGCATCGTTTGGAATGAGCGGCATCAACTTGTCTGCAAGGGCCTCAGAAAAAGGCCCGCATCCCCATAATCAGAGGGGAACTGTACCTATTTGTTAGATAGGTACAACATATAATTACATATATCTGAGTTCTGGGTAAGCGTTCAAGGCGATTACTTCCAGTTTAAAGTAGGTATTTATGCCCTTGAGAGCATAAAGAGTGTACCAATGCCCCAATAGAAGCATTGGCTCCGAGAATCCTCCTAATCACGGTGTAGGAAGTGAATACCAGAGACACTTTTGCACCACGGGAGGTTTGCAGGAAATAGATACGCAGGACACACTCATGTCCCGTGGGTCCTTTCCTGAGTAAATAGTTAATCCTCAACAGGTGTCTTTTGGCAACTTTACTTCGATGCACCAATTCAATTGAATTGGCACAACATCTTTAACTAACATATGCTGCCACAAACTAACAAGCGATAGTTTTATGTTTCCTTACTCTGATTATTTTATTGTGCATTAAAACGAGTGTTTTACTGACCTATTTACTCAAATATGTAGGTTAAATAATTTGAATCAGAAAAAAAATAATTCATTTACATTAACCCTTCCAACCCGATTGAGTATGTTCACTTACTCCTCGGAAGATGAGTATGCTTTGACCCAGATTGTGCGCATGAGTAACATCCAAGTGTTGCTGGATTCCAAGAAATCCGAGCAAATCTGGGTCATTTTTGACCACAACTAAAATGGCCACCAAGCACATGGACACATGTAAATGATCATTTAAATAAATAAAATTTTAAATTCTTTATATGTCTAAATATTTTAAATAATATTATAATAACATTTAAAAAAATTAACAAAAAATTATTTTCCAGAAAAAAATACTTTCTTGAGTGATAATTGACCCCAGACTGGGGGTAAAAATTTGCCCACAGATGGGGATGGGAAAAGTGTTGAGGTTTTTTAGATTCCAAACGTAGATCTCTATTGACCAAAACAAACTTTGATTTAAAATTACAGAAAAAAATAAAAAATAAAAGGATTGTGACTTATGGCATAATGTCTAGTATTGTGTCAAAGGAATAGTCAAAAAAACTCAGATTTAAAAAAAAATTATTTTGTATGAAAATAATAATTTTAATCAAATGGTTTCAAAAAATACCCATCTTAGGATTGGAAGAGTTAATCAACATCAATCAGTAATTAAATTATAACCTATTATCCCTTTATTTTAATTCTTTTCCTTTTATTCTTATTATTCTTATACAAATGATTCGAATGATTCAAGATCCGGGAGATTCAAGGAATTCGAGAACCTTTTAAGATTCGGATTCGGATTCGAAAAAATTTAAGATTTGTCCCATCCCTACTTCTATGACAACTCAAATCAATTTCTTTACATATTGCAGGAATACTCTCATATGTTTTTGTTCACATGACCAAGGAAACACTTGGAAAGGCAAGTCTTTAAAACAAAAAAATCTCAATATAAATATAGAAGAATTCTTGTTAAATTTCATCAGGTTTACCAGCATATATCAAATCAATATTGGGCTACAACAATAAAGAAAAAATGATGTTGGCAACAGATGAAACACAAAAATCTCAAGTGAAGAGTCACAATTGCATTGATTGGATGCCAGCATCAAAACTAGACATTTTAGACCTAAAGAAAAGTGTCTCTGTGCCTGCACTTGTTAGAAACCAACTAGAATCACTTCCAAAATTTGGTCACTGGACAGGTATATGTGTAACAAAATATATGTTGTCAAAATACATGAATATAATTTTTACTCAATACTTTTTTTTAGTTGGCTTTGATGGCATTGCTTACAATCATCAGCTGAAATTCAAATGGAATGACTGCTGCAATGAATAAAACTGCAATCTGAACTACACATTTATTGGACTGTTTTTAACAAAGAAAAGAAATAATTATTCAATTGTTTCTTGTATGAATTGGAATTCGATCACGAAGCCAATCCATAACATATGCAGTACCTCTAGCCAAAATGTTTGGACGTGGTTGTCTGAATGAATTACCTGATAACTGGAGTCGTCTGAAATAAAAAACATTCAGTCAATTCACAAATTTGCTTCGTATAAATTCGAACACAATAATTCTACTTTATCAAGACTGCTTTATAACATATAGGAATAAAAGTGCTTACAAAAACTAAAATCCTGTCCTGGTAACCAGACTATTTATATAACAACTGCACCCAGCAATCGTTGCTGATATGGCAATTTAACAATACAGTGTACACTGAGTGGACTGGACATAGGCCGGGTCTCAGAAACTTGACTGGTTCAGAGCAAATGTACCAGACTGGAAAGACAAGATCTAAAATATCGAAATTTGGCACGATGGGAATGTTTCATGAAATGTTTACGAAAAATTCTCAGAATTGCAGTGACATATGGGTGAAAATTTACCACTAGCTTCGATAATGTTCTCTGGTGCTTTGACGACCATTGAGAATAGCGTAACAAACCAGTCACCGTTCGTCCGACCAATCGCAAAGCGCGTAACAAATCCCATTCGCCTTCGGGTTGGTGGCTGTAGGTGGCTGCATTCACCATTTCGATAATGCATGCTTGTCCTTTGCGCTATCTATTGTGGGTTTTCACAACCAAAATGCAAATGGTATTTTGATCCCATTTGAAGTTTTTGTGGTCGTTTCTCCAATTTTCTATCAGTAAATTCTCTCATAAAATACACCTCGCGCTTGAGTAAATGTCAAATTTAGATCCGCACAAACCTTTTTGTGGGATAAGATCACTACGAGCACTCGTGATCCTATCAGACAAGATCACTACGGGCACTCATGATCCTATCAGACAAGAACACTACAAGCACTCGTGATCCTCTCAGACAAGATCACTACGGGCACTCGTGATCTTATCAGGCAAAAAGATCCGTGCGGACCTAATTATTTGACAATTACTCGGCGTGCTCGATATATTACTACTGACAATTTGCATGCCTAGAAACAAAATTTGTCTGGACGATCCAACCATTTACCCAATATGCAAGAACGGCCCTAGCTTACCTGCCGCCCCATTGCCTCATGATACATTAAAACAATTTTCAAAAAGATTGCATAGGGTCCAATGCTGCCCCCAAGGCCCTTGCTGCTGTGCACCCCTTACACCCCCGCTTGAGCCAGCACTGCCACTATGGAATGTTTTGCTTTGTCCAGAGTCCGGAGAAAGAGCAACCTTTTCATTGTTGAGTATTAGTTGGGTCCAGGTCCTAGGAAATTTGGCCAGACCACTTAGTGCTATGTCCAATCCGTACAGAGTACACTGTAATTCTTTGACAAACTAACCTCAGCTGTGTCATGTAGCCCAACTTGTAAGGTATATTCTTGATGCAGTTGTTGCTCACATCAAGCACCTGTAATTCTGTTAAACGAAGTAATCCTTCTGCATTAAGCTCCCCGATCATATTGCTGCCTGCAAACAGTATCTCCAGCCAAGGCATCTCATAAACAACATCAGGAATCTGATAAAACCTTTCAAAAGTGTGTTATCTCCATGTTTAAAAGATGAACAGTTCAGCCCCATTATAGCAAACCAAATTGCAAAAAAAAGTTGCTTTACTAAGTTAATGTAGAATATCATTTACTCAAAGAATCCACTTATTTTCATTGGTCAGAAGATACATTACTACTGGCAACAAAACAAAGGTATAACGGAAGACCCAACAGACCTACTGAGAAAGATCAGTAATGGTCAAAAACATTTTGAGTTTAGTTACTACATTATTTGCGTATTCTTTAGTATTGTCAATAGATAATGAATAATTCTCAGTAGTAATATACCGAGCGTGCTGAGTAATTGTCAAATAATTAGATTCGCACAAATCTTATCTGACAAAAAGTTAAGTGCTGACCTAAATTTGACAATTACTCAAGCGCGAGGTGTATTTTATGAGAGAATTTACCGACAGAAAATGGGAGAAACGACCATAAAGAGTTCAAATGGAATCAAAATTCCATTTGCATTTTGGTTGTGAAAACCCACAACAGATAGCGCAAAGGACAAGCATTCATTGTAGAAATGGTGACTACAGCCACCTACAGCCACCAATCCGAAGGCAAATGTAGTTTGTTACGCGCTCCGGGATTGGTCGGACAAACGATGGCTATTTTGTTACGCTGTTCTCATTGGTCGTCAAAACACCAGGGAACATTATCAAAGCAAGTGGTAAATTCTCACAGTGGTTATGCTAAAACAAATTTATATAGACCCAACAGAACAATGTTTCTGTGCACATTTTTTAAGCGTGATTGCCATAAACAGGGTTGAACTTATTGCCAAAAAACTTACTTGTTCTTGCTGATATTAAGTTTCTGTAAATGTCTCAACAACCCAATTTCAGTAGGTAATGTAAATAATTGATTGTCTTGGACATCCAAAACTCGCAAATGTGTGGCATACCCCAAAAAAGATGGCAATTCAGGAAGCAAATTGTAACTCAGATCAATTTCGTTCATCAGATGCAAAAAATCCTTGATTCTTTAGCAAATAGCAAACCACAATAAAAATCAATTGAAATCAACATTTTACACATATTACCGAAGTGGCACTTCGGTAAGTCGGTTGCAGCTTAATCTCATTGTATGAATTCTGCATGGCATAGCACAAGAAAACACCTCTTCTGGTATCTCTTTAGCATGGCGGCGACTACAATTCAAGTGGAAATTGTATCTAATCTTATTAACTGAACAACTTGCAATACAATACCAGAAATTCAATGTCTTGTTGTACTGAAGCATTTGCTTGTCCTCAACTGTCAATGCAGAACACAAGTTGATTTCATTAGTACTATCATTGGAAGTGTGAGGAGCTGGTTTATATTCAGTTGACTCTTGTTGAGGTTTAGCAGCGGTAGCACAGCGCGAATCCAATCGGTTTCGGAGATACTCCAAAATCTCCTCTGTTCCTCTATGCTGTATTATGAATAAAATTGGGGGTTGTTTGTATTGTCAACAATTATGATGTCGATTTCTTGAATTAAAGCATCATGTTAGCGACGCCATGTTAGCGACGCTAACATGATGCGTTGATTCACCGAGATAAAAATTTGACATAGGTAAAAATAGGTTAGGTCAGGTTAGGATAGGTTAAGTTAGGCGTCGACAACACGTACCATGTCCATAAAATTAAATAGATAATATATAAAATACTGTTTGCAGCTTGTGAGCTTGTACCTAGCTTCAATATGAACCCAGACTACTATAGTAAAAGCAGTTTTGTCTGGCATTGGAACAACCAGAAAGCTCTATCTATAAGAATCTAATTTCCTATTGGTTTTGGGAATACCACAATTCTACCTGCTGCGTTTGTTTCTTTACATTTAAGTGTTAAGGCAGGTTGACAATTGTGTTCACACTAAATTTGGATTCAAATTATAGTTGCTTTCAAATAATACTTGAGGTCTGCCTTGCACCTGTTGCAGCCCTGATATAAACAGACTGCAATATCCTACTCTTTTACTTTGGATCCTACGTCGTGCAAAAATCTTCCACAGGATGGAAGGTGCCTGGCTCCCTTCAGTGCACGACACCCAAGGACTAGAGCCAATTTAGCCCAATGATTAACATGACCCTGATTGCTGATTTGTTCATCTAGGGTCCTGGTATTTCATTTATTTGACCTAGTCACCCGATGTTTGTTCATCTCTTCAACAAGCCATGTCTTTGACAAATCATAAAAAGTAGTCACTCTTTAACAGTACGTCTCTTTGACGAACTGTCCAAGAGACAAATGTCGAAGACACTTATTGTCAAAGAGGCGAACGTCGAAGACACGTATTGCCAAAGAAATGACTGTCGAAGAGACAAACAAATAAATGTATATTAAAAGACACAATTTTTTACAGTATCAATCAATTCATTGGAAGCAGTGCAGTGTAACAACCAGTGATGGAAGCCGATATAAATATGGAAAAGGCAATACACGGTGGAGCACTAGACAGATGCACACACAAACTTATAATTACAGCTTGAAATGAGCAAACTGACTAACTATTGTAATTGTAAATTCGTATACGTCTATTCCACCCGTCTCTTCTACATTCAAGTCTTTGACAATCAATCTCTTCGACAATCGATCACATCGACAACCAACTCTTCGACATTCATCTCTTCGACAATCGATCACATCGACAACCAACTCTTCGACATTCATCTCTTCGACAGTACGTCACCTCGACAAACTGTCGAAGCGATGAATGTCAAAGATGTGGTGTTGAAGATATTAACTTGGTCCAGCCACCCTACTACAATGCAAATTTTAATCTTAAACCCTAAAATTCAATTACCAAAATGAGTTTCTTTTGAATATGTTCCAATGGATTTCCATCTACAGAAAGTGCTTTTAAATTTGTCATCAAGCCTAATGTGTCAGGAAGGCTAGAAAATCAATAAATTCAAATTTTTGCCACTTCAACCATTTCCATGTAAATTAATCACTCTTCCAGAGAATTCGTTGATAAGTCCAAGCGAACCAGCAAAGATAGGGAGGACACTTCATCAGGAATGGTTTGAAGTCTGTTTTCTCTTAACTCCAGAACCCGTAAAGAAATAAGTGGGTATAGTTTCTCTTTCGGAATGTCGGATATGGAGTTACCACCCAAATGAAGTTCCTGTAAGTCAAAAGTGTGCATTGGAAAACAAGTTAATCATTCACTTGTACGCGAGCACCTTTAAGTTACCGCACAGAAACAGCGATGGAAAAGATACCAGTTGATTTCGCCGAATAGAAAGTTGCTCCAGATTACGAAGTTCGCCCATTTTGTGGGGTAAGAACACCAGATAGTTGTGAGTTAAGTCTAAAACCTGCATTGCTGAAAAGATGAAACACAAAATTAATGCCCAAATAAAGAAAACCTTAAATCCTCGGATAGAACACAGCCTTCCGTTGAATGCCCTATCCCGGTACAGATCACAATAGCGATAATCACTTTGTTGACAAAATGTTTGTAGTGATCATGTTAAGGGGCGTTATACTAGGCAAAATATGACTAGATGCAATTGTCAAAAAAATTGCGCCTAGTCATACCAACACATATACACATTTAAAAAGTCGCGTTTGGTCATATTTAGCACACATGCACAGTATGACCAGGCACGAATGCATAATCGCGTTTATTCATGTCGCGTCCAGTATGCACCCTCATATTAGCAACGCCGTATTAGCGACTGTAATGTGATGCAGGAACGCATTGTTGACGTTTGTTTTAGGTTAGGTGGCTATTGGTCGCTAATCGTATCCCAGTGGTTCCCAAACTTTTGCAGCCCACAGCACCCTTCATTGTTTTTATATTGTTTCTATATTTTTCCACAGCGTCCAAAGATAACAAATAGGTCTGTAATGGATATATTTTCTCTTATATTGCTATACTTTACATTCAAGCCTTCCTATTTCCTCGGGTAATGCTGAAAGTCTATTCTCAGAAAAATTACAGCGAATTAATCGCCGTAAGTAGCCGAATTCAGGCGGAAGCTGTTCTAAATAATTCTGTGACATATCCTAAAAAAAAAAATTAAAAGATATATATTTAGCAGATTATTAACTACACAGTGTAAGTCATGTGGTCCAGGAATAAAACAAGCTTCAGAAATATATCTGGTTCAGTGGCAGTTTTAGCATATACAAGGTCCCAGTGGACAAAACACTTGCTTTCAGTTTAGCTGTTTTAAGTTTATTTACCAGGTGGCATAAAAACCCATTGAGATTTAATAATATCAGCATTAGCTATGTAGGAAGACTTTAACCCGCCACTGTAATTACAGACCACACGGCTTACACTAGTTGCATTCAAAAATTTTTTTTTGGACAATGTTTGTGTTTTTAGAATGTTTTATTTTGCTGTTTGAGTTTGGGTGTTTCAATTATTTGTGTTTAGTGTGGTTGCATTCATTTTCAAAAAGTCTGCTAAATTGAAACTCATACAACCATTAATAAATGCAATTTTGAAAATGCATCATTTCTAGTTATAAATTTTAACCAAATTTTTTATTTTGCATATTTTCACATTTTTTTTGCATTTAGTTATTTATATTTATTAATTATTTCCCTTAACGTTTTCGTGTTGATTTTTTTTCAATTTTCTTTTGTCCCCAAAACTTGCTGCCCAATGCAAATTGCTGGCACAAAAACCAAAACACAGACACACAAAACCCAAATTTTTGAATGCAGCACTATATATTCAATTACTTGCCAAAAATTCTAATAAGTTGAGTTGTGATACTTCCGGTTCCAGTTTAGTGATTTTGTTGTCTTGCAAGAACAGATATCTTAAATTTTTCAATTCAAAAACTTCAGTGTTCAGTTCAGTCAACTGGTTATGACTACACATAAAATAAAAATAAAAATATTAATTAATTAATGCTAGATAAATATTTTTTTACTGTAAATGCTCTCACTAAACGCAGTCTCCATTAGTACGCAAACCAAATTTCGATTTTGCAGTTTGAGCACAAGTCTCTAATTGAACGCGGGTTACATATACATTACGTGGACGTTTACAGTATGTGTATGACCTCATAAACTGTTTTTGATCAAAAACTAACCATTTTTGCATGTTTTGTTGAAAAATGCCAATTTTTTTAAAAATCAGCATTTTAAATCGACGGAATTTAGTATACCACATTTCTTTGATTTAAAGTCGCCCTCAATTACAAGCCGCAGCTAATATTCGAGAGCGATGTGTATTTGTATTTTGCAGTTGAACTTGTAGGTTTTCTGCCTAAAACAAGGTTTTTCTAATGTTAGTGGACGTAATTAAGACGTAACACCTAACATTACGTCGTGACGACAATCAAACAAAACATTGTCATGACATAAATGGGAACGTTTACCCGACGTAATGTTATGTGGAATTCAACGTTCTCAATTAAAGTCGCCCTCGAATAGAAGTCGCCCTCAATTATAGGTCGTGGCAAAAAATTGCATTTGCAAATATAAGCCGCGACCTTTAATCGAAGAAATACGGTATTGCAATTTGTACCGGGGTCATCATAATTGTGCGCATCTCCATTATTTTGCAGTTAAAACACCCGCATTCAATGAGAACATTTACAGTATTCTAAATTACCTCAACACTAGTCTGTTTAAGTTTTGCAACAAGCCAATTTCATGCGGCAAAATAGTCAACTTATTATCTTGGAACTAAAATCATTAGAATAACCATTAGAAAACACAATTTCACAGCTTAATATTATTACAAACTAACATCCAGAACTTGCAAGTTAACTAGAGAACATACAATAACAGGAATACAAGTGAATGCATTCGACGACATATTTAAGCGCACAATATTAATGTAATTATTTCTGTTTATATCTCCCATTTGGAATTTGGCGACATCATGTTTGTACCCGTCTTTACATGCTTTATCAACTTCACTGTCATCTTCATCACTGTTGGAAGCTTCAACATCATAACCATCTGACTGTGGGAAAAGGTCCAATAACTCTGCAGGAACTAAAAATTGCAATAAAAATAAATTATTTTTATTTTTATTTTTAAAATAACAATAAAATTGGATAAAAAACAGAATAAATACTTTGATTGAGTGACAGATTTGCCAAATTCATAAATCCAGTCTTCAGACCTGTTTTGATGATGTGTGGAAGGTCCAGTTGGGATAATTCATTACACATGATAATGGGTACGTCCATACCGTTAAACATAGTGCCAAATTGTGTGCGTTGTGTGTTTAAACTCAATTCAATTTTAAACTAATTTCATTCATATGTATTGGGAGTTTGGTTGCAAAACCCAGAATTCTCCCTCCATTGCGGTTGCAAAAATGCCACGTTCAAGGTTGAATTATTGATTGTTTAGCATGTGGCAGATGGTTTGTTACCGACTTTTTTTTATCTCTCTGTGTTTGGTATATTACCATATGAAAGTCACATAAATACAAATTCGCTTTATTTCCTCATAATTTTTGGAAATTACATAGTTCGTTTGTATAATAAATAAATTGAGGCACATAAAAGGTTTTATTTCATCTAAGAAATATTTTATATTTTTTTCGAAATTTAAGTATTTTTTATGTTGGAGGAATTAATTCCATTGATTATTATTAATTCCAAAAATATAAAAAATACTCAATTTCCTGTTATGAAATATTGAGTTTATAAAATACAGTGAACTCTGTTGTGGTCAAGATGGGGGCCTAGGGGTCATGTCCAGCCTAGTACAATCAACAGAAGGACTTGACAACCGCCATTTTTTCTGAATCTAAGTTGTCCCATACAATGTGAATGTAGGCGCCATTTAGCCACAAAATGATGTATTTTAGATGATACAACTAACATCCAGTAAGTGCGTTCAACGTTTCTGCACGTTATGTAACAATACAATGTAACGTTATAACTTAAAGTAATGTTATAGCATTACGTAACATCATAGTTACGTAACATTATAACGTTATAATACGTATAGCATGACTTAAGGTTATAGCGTTACGTAGCGTTATAACGTAACACTATAACGTAACATAACACTTGTACTGTATGTTACATACAGAAACTTTAAAAGCTCCCACTGTAATTTTCAGTTATAATTTTAAGCACACGAGATGTTAGTTGTCTTGTTAAAGATTCGACATTTGCCCATAAAATGACGTCATTTTGGCCACAGGTGGTGCCACAACTACAAAACAAAATCGTGGTAGATCTTAACAATGAATTTTTGCTAGTTGGTCAAGTCCTTCTGTAAATCGTCTTAAGTTCAGCAAAGCAATTTTACGCTCTCTCTAGTCCGGACAAATGTCGTAGGTCGGAACTTCAGAGCTGTCCTGACAGCACCACGTCCAGACCACGCAAAGTTAAAAAAAATCACTAGGTGAGTATTCACAAAGTTATTTAAACCGGTCTAAATAGCTTTACCAACCCCCTTTTTTAAAGATAAATGTTATTTCTTGTACTTTTAGTAATATGGTTTGGTCTGTCAGTTCACAGTTATTCACACTACAGTGAAATTCTAGTAATCTACCACTTTCACTGGCATTTTCTTTAAATTCCATTACCCCGCTTTAAGTAGCATGTCGCTATCATGTAAATTTGACCAGACTGCTGGTAAACCTTGTTTTTACCAACATATCCTTTTAAATGAAAAATAATTTTTTTTTAATGAAAAGAACATTTGACTATTTTTAAGCAAAAAAAGCACTATTTAGACAAAAGTTTAACTATTTTTAGGCAAAATGGAACTTTTTAGGTGATATTTTGGTAGAACCTATAGTCTCAATGTTCCTTTTAAATTAAGATATAAAAAAAATTAAAATAGAAACACATATTTCATTTATACCGGCAAGCCAGTTATTGATATTTATAAAAGTTGATAATTTCATTTGTAGCAGCTTGTTGCTTAAAGTGTGGTATAACCTACGGCAAGATTATGGTGCTATTTCCACACCAGTTTACAGTTTTCCACTTTCCACTGTAGTGCGAACATGGGTGCGAACCAATCTTAATTCATAAGTCCCATATTTATAACTTAATTTTGTACCTTTCAATGCCATTTGCATAGTCTTAATTTCACCATTTAAAAATTACAAATTTTCAAAATGTTCAATTCAATTGCCATTAATTGCAACTGATGAATGATGAATGAATGATGAATGAATGATGAATAATTACATTAATAAATAGAAAATGTATACACTACTGGCCATTTACATCACTTATGTTTTCAAATGTCTTTATATTAATTAAAAATAAAAATAAAAATAAAAATAAACTCTGAAAAACTCATTTAAAAAGATAACTGATCTGTTCATTGCTAAGACTAAAAAACTACTCAATAAATAAAATGTGTGAGATTTGACAAGATTTGCTGCAGAATTATGTGATATTTGATGTGTAATCACACGCAAATGTAATGTTGCTTAAATGTTGCGCACATGCCTACTGCGACTGAAAGCAAGATTGTATCGTTTATTCGACGGTCATTTATTCACCGGTAAACCTGACCTAACCTGATCTAACTTAACCTAACCTAACCTTACCTAACCTATCCTAAACTAAACTAAACTCATATGACCAAAATACAATTTATTCCTGGCGAATAAATGACCGTCGAATAGATGAAATCACACTAAATCAGCCGCCATTTTTAAGTTAGATCAGAACAACCAAGCAGTTTAAATACGTTGTTTAAAAATAAGAGTTTCTCACAACATCTCTCTAAAAAGAAATACTGGCAACAGTAAAGCATAGAATCAAACATATTTAGAACAAATAGTTGCCTAAAATAATGCCTTACAATACAAAAGCAATACTATAATATAAAACTTTCAAGACTAGGTAAACTATACAAACTGACCAACATAGATCCTAATACAAAAATGTTAATATTTCAATAATACATCAATAAAATGCATAGAAACACACAATAGTTTACAGTAATATTCGAGTCAAGCATTACACATCTATTAATAACTGAAACTGTGAGTCTATGACCAAAATCTGTCATCAAAGTGATATCTTCACAAAATTTACAAGAATAAAATAATTTAATATACAAAATACTCAAACTTGAGCAGCTAACAAACATAACATGAATGTTAATTGTTGAACAAGAATTTCTTCTAGGTTGGGATTTTGTCTCTGAGATAACTGAGTATGGCTTCTGTTCCCTTTTCCAAGATGGTTAAGCGGGGTAGTCGGAAGCAATTTCCTTCGAGGTGTAAAGATCTAAACATCGCAGTATAAAGTTTAGCTGCAATTAACTCACTAGTTTAACTGTAGTGTAACTTTGAAATTGTGCTACAAATTCTGAATAAATCAACATTTAAAAAAAAATGTATTGGAACTATTCCGCAAATTTTCTTTACTTTTCTTCCTTTTGGCCAGCGGATATGCCGTAAAAAAATTTTACTTTTCTTTTTGAAATTAAACGCACTTACTGAAAACTACCGTATTTGCTCTTATTGAACGCGGGTCTCTAATTGAACGGAAAGGCGATACACACACTTACAGTAAAAGTATACGTTACATATTGTCAAGCGTCCTAGCCGCGCTATAAGCTAGCGGGTTGTTCAGCGCTAGGCTTGTGCACGAATACGTTATACCGGAAATTCGTTATTTTTTTCCGATAACATAACGTTTTTTCCCCCAAATACCGCAACACGGTATAACGCAATAACACAAATAACGCAAAATACCGTATTATTGCCAATAACGCAGATAACGCCGATAACGCGATAACGCCAATACCGGAATTTTGTGAATACCGTACCCCGTATCAAAAAAATCGATAACAAACTATTCAGCGTAATATTTATAATTTTGGTTAGGAAGACTCCCTATAAATGGCATTAGAAGCTTAGAGCACAAATGATGACGAAGCGGACCGTTCAACTCTGCGTGCGAATGGAACAGAAGGTTTCCTCGTCATCATTAGCGCTCTAAGCTTCTAATGCAATCTATGGGGAGTCTTTCTAACTAGAATTATAAATATCGCGCAGAACACCCCGCTAGCTTATAGCGCGGCTAGGACGCGTGACAATATACAATACATATACGGACACATCTACCGTTATTTAATAAATAAAAAAAACACTTTTTCCAAGGTTTTGATCAAGTAATTTTTTTTGAACAAAATTTTGATTTTGCAGTTAGAACACCCGCATTCTATGAGAGCATTTACTACACTTGCACTCACCTTAGCTGTGTCATATTACCCAATTCCGGCGGAACAGTAGAAATGTCGTTGTTCTTTAAATCCAAAACTGCCAGTAGCGACAATGACGCTAAACCACTTGCATCAATAATCTTAATTTTGTTATCTGAAGCCATGAGAATTTCTAATTTGGATAAGGAGTACAAACAAGTTGGAATTTCCTTCAACCTAAATTAACACAAACAAATCATTACATACTTTTAAAGAGATAAATATTGTTTGACTTGCTTATTATTGCTGATGCAAATTTCTCTGAGAAGTTGAAGTTGTGAAAGTTCAGATGGCAATGATTCTAAGTGATTTGAGCGAAGATCAAGGAACACAAGCCGGCTGGCTGATGATAAAAACAATGGCACACTGACCAACTGGTTGTAACCTAAATCCAGTTCTCGTAACCGCTTAAATGTTTTCGACAAACTAGAAAGCACATTACACAAAATAATAAATCACCAATGCATCAACGCTAGTTAACACAGTCTGCGTAAACAAGTTGCCGGATACCTCTCTGGTATTTCTCGCAACAGATTTTTACTCAAAACAATGTTCGAGACTTCGCATTCTGCTGCAGTTTCAAATATGTTGTCAGGAATTACAATCAGTTGTTTGTTGCTAAAGCTGAGCAATCTGCTTTGTCTAATGGTGAAACGATCCAACTGGAAGACTTCCTGCTCTGCTATGTATTCGCCACTGAGTGGTCTTCTTGTTGTTTTGGCAAGAGTCATTGCTTCTGGATCATCTTCGAACCGACTTCGGAGAAACTTAAGAACTTGTGATGTGCCTCTCTGAAAATTTAAAAACAACATTAGAGGCATACAATTCATGAAAAGTCTTTCCACCATTACCGGTCATCTTCAGTGGGTTACTCAGTATGACCAGGGCCGACCTTCTTCAAGTCGGGGCCCGGGTGCGAAAAGAATTGTGGGGGCCCCTACTTTGTAACATTGGAGTGTATAAAAGTTGTGTCATATGACGCAACGAAAAACAGTGTGTTCACGTTAGTCTTACAATGTTGATGCGACCATTGATGTATTGATTTATTTCATTTAAATTTTTTTGAATTTTATAACTTTTTTTTTGTTTTTTTTTGGGAGGCCCTTATAAGACTCGGGGCCCGGATGCCTTGCACCCACTGCACCCCCCCTCGGGGCCGGCCCTGGGTATGACCAACAATGATTGAAAGATCTTTGAGGAAAAATAACGGGGTCGTATTGTTTATTCGACAGTCGTTTATTTGACGGTTCATTTATTCGCCAGTAAATCTAACCAAACCTCACCTAACCTATCCTAACCTGAACTATAATCTATCCTAACCTGAACTATAATCTATCCTAACCTAAACTAACCTAAACTAACCTAAACGAAACCTAATGACCAAAATACAGTTCATTCCTGGCGAATAAATGAACTGTCAAATAAATGAACCGTCGAATAAATGAACCGTCGAATAAATGAACGAACACCAAAATAACACGGCCATTTTATTTGTCATTTTAAAAACCAAATATTTTAATCAACCTTGAAGTAATACCCATTAGAAATAAAAGTTTTATTATACCTGAATTAAATCTCGTCGAATACACTTCAAAGCATTTCCCTCCACTGACAAAGTGACCAATTGTGGCATAACTCCAAGAACTGAAGGTAAACTACACCAAAAAAAAATTAGAATTAAGCAAAATTAGAAGTCAGTAGTGGCGTTCAAATTGGTTAAGTAAATTCTACTTAACTGTATTATTTCATTTAGGAGCATTCAATCATAAGTCATTTATTTCGCTTATTACACTTCATTTTATTCATTTAAGCAAACTTTAAGTTTTTGCTTAACCAATTTGAACGCCACTAACGTTTCATACACACTTAGTCAAGAGATTATTTCTGAGATCCAATCTTTCCAAAGTCGAAAGAAGTAGAATTTCGCTAGGAATAAAACTTAATCGATTATCATTCAATTCGAGGATCTTTATATTGAGCAGAGGTTCAAATTCTTCCTGCCTCATTTCAGCTATTAAATTGTGACCGCAAAATAATTCCTAAAAATAATTTTGAAATAAATTGCAGAACATTTTGATTGTTATCACCAGGCCTGACTCAAAAGTTAGGACCTCCCAAGCCAATTTGCCCTTATGCATTCATCGAAGGTAGCAGTGGGCACAGAATATTTCAATGTAGCCATAAAATTCCCTGTACAATGCAAAATTAAGAAATAACAAATTGTTTATTTGAATTTGTTTAACGGTCGATTAAGTACCTTAAATGATCTCATTGAACGCAAAATGCCAAAGCAACACGGTAACTTTTACTTCGCGATGGGAAAGCTAACCTGCGTAATTAGAGCACAAGTTTCTAATTGAGTATGAGAATCCGGCACGTATATTGTACGGCATATGTACGTACATACATAATTCGCAATAAAATAATGAATTTCTGGGCACTTGTGACATTAAATTGTTTGTTCCGAGTTATGACTACAAATTATCAAAGTTCGGTGCAATGGAAATCCATTTTGCCAAATTTCGACAAGAAACCCGTGATGTTACAAAAACGTTACCACACTTTCGTGAACGTTTCGAAATGTTCGCAAAACGTTCTTGGATAGCAGTGACGTTTTGGTGACGGTGTTTGTTCATCTCTTCGACGAGCCATGTCTTCGACAGGTCATAAAAAGTGGTCATCTCTCCAACAGTCATCTCTTCGACGAGCCATGTCTTCGACAGGTCATAAAAAGTGGTCATCTCTCCGACAGTCATCTCTTCGACAGTACATCTCTCCAACAGTCATCTCTTCGGCAAACTGTCAAAGAGACGAACGTCAAAAACACATATTGTGGAAGAGATGACTGTTAAAGAGACGTTCTGTCGACGTGAAGAACATCAGAAAGACGAACAAATAAATGTATATTAAAGGAAACAATTTTCCAAAGTATCAATCAATTCATTGGAAACAGTGCAGTGTGACAACCAGTGATGGAAGCCTCTATAATTATGGAAAAGACAATACATGATGGAGCACTGGACGGATACACATACATGCTTATAATTACAGCTTGAAATGAGCAAACTGCCCAACTATTGTAATTGTAAATTCGTATACGTCTTTTCCACCCATCTCTTTTACATTCAAGTCTTCGACAATCAATCTCTTCGATAATCGATCACATCGACAATCAACTCTTCGACCATTCATCTCTTCGACAACCCGTCTCTAGAACAATCATCTCTTTGACAGTACGTCACCTCGACAAACTGTCGAAAAGATGAATGTCGAAGAGGTGACTGTCGAAGAGGTGACTGTCGAAGAGGTGGCTGTCGAAGAGGTGACTGTCGAAGAGGTGACTGTCAAAGAGGTGACTGTCGAAAAGGTGACTGTCGAAGAGGTGACTGTCGAAGAGGTGACTGTCGAAGAGGTGACTGTCGAAGAGGTGACTGTCGAAGAGGTGACTGTCGAAGAG
>JAQFXT010000599.1:0-30997 GCA_034683725.1 Strigamia crassipes
AAATTCAATATCTAAATTGACCAAAACGACTAAATTCAATATCTAAATTGACTAAAACGACTAAATTCAATATCTAATTTGTTGGGGAAATCTAGGTCCTGTCAATAGCACATGGGTGTTTTATCGGAGCATTTACGGTACTATAAAGTGGATAGTCTCATGTTGACCAATCTTCATTACGTTTTATTTTACACCATTGTGCGCAAGTGGAATCAGCTTAGAGGTTTTGTCTTGTTTTGTTTTCCACGTTTGGAACTTCAGAGGTTTTAATTCTTTGTCGTGGTCTTATCTCGCAGCGAGAAGACCTTGTATCCCCGAACCATCTCCTCTTATTTTTTGTCTTTCCCATTGCTGCTTAGGTTTAAGGTTGAGAGGATCAGAAGAAAGCTGGTTTTAGGACGGTAGGGCAGAAGGATTTGCTTACTTCTTAATCTATATCTTGAGGGAATTTGTAAGTCGAGAGATTTAAAATTCCATTTTCTAGCACTTTTTTTGTTTGTTTCATTACAATTGTGGAGAAAAATTCAGGAAATTAATTTAATGTCGGGGGGTTTGAACCGAAACTGCATAGCTTTTTCTAATTGTCAATAAATTAATTTCTACGAGTTTTCTTTTTGCATTAATTTTTTGTTACGGTGAAATGCTACAAGTTGGATTTTTAATTATACTTTCTTAGAATTGATTAAAGAAATAAAATTAATGATGAACGAAACGAAAGGCTCGTTTAATAAAAGATGTAAATGATTAGCGGCAATCTGTTGAGCTGCAGTTGTGTGTGTCGAGAGATTTTCTAACTGCCATTGATGGCATCCATCGGGTTTGATGGATTGTGCTGTCAGCTCGATGAGCAGTTCGTGTCATCCGCTTGATTTGTGTTAGCTTCTCTACGGAATTATCCTTCTCAGTTTGATAACGGTGGTCATCTGAGAGTAAATCTTGGCTCGAAGAATGAGATTTATGTCGCTGCTATAAAGTAATTTCATTTGCAACGGAAAGCAGCTATTTGGTGGTTTGCAATTTGCTTTAACTTTTGGTGGTTGAAAGTAACAAATATTTAATTTGTATACAATACGCGTAACGCGAATGAATGACTCGTGTCTTGAGTAATAACATGCTTAAAAATTATTATTATTATTATTATAATTATATAGTATTAACAAATTACTCGGTAATTGCTAGAGTGGTTGGTGTTAGTTATGTGCCATGGAAACCCAATGAATGGTCTTAGAGGCACGCACGGGAAAGAAGATCAAAGCGAATTGAAAATGAGATAAAAGTTAAATTGCAATTTTTGATGGAATTTTCTTATTGCAGGAAAGGAAAGGAAAGTTGAAATAGATACTAAATAGTTGACTGGATCGGTGTTAAGGGCTTGCTGCCTGTGGTTTGGTTGAAATTTTGGATGACATAGTTATAGCACCTGTCCGGCAGACAAGACGCTTGCGGTTTGATTCCCACCGCTGCGAATTCATCAGAAATTCATGTTGCTTGCTTTACCCAGTCATGTTAATGATTGATGGGTGAAAGTTGAGGCCATTTCTAAACAAGTAAAACATAAACAACGCTCTTAGTCATCTGGAAATGACAACACTGAGTTTTTTTTTTGGATTTTTTGGATTTTTATGATGTAGTTGGGAGTTGTATGGGTGTCTCTTGTAGGGAATATTTTATGATAAAGGCAGTGCTAGAATTCTTTCAGGTCATATAATTTTTTAACTCGGGACTGCATTTGCTGCTTGGGTGACATTTCGCCTCGTGGACTTTTAGGTTATGTCGAGGGACAACAGCTGTTGATGCTTGAACCAAGATTGAAGCTGCGTTTTTTTATGTAATTTTTTTTCCGCACCAATGTACTGATTGCAGTCGATAAGTCGAACTGGGATCGGAAAAGAGCAGAGGTTTAACTTGTTTCGTAGTTGGGAACCGAAAATGTTGAATTTTATGATTTAGATGTTCGTTGGATTAGATTTGAAAAGAGTTAATGGGGTTGTTGCAGTTGGGGCCGCTTGAGTGATTGTTGTAGCTTGGGATCCATTTGGCGTTTGTGTTTGTGCGATAATTTGAAATGATGGTGAAATAATTAGATAGCTGGTTGCTGAGGGAATTTGAGCATCGTTCGATTGGAAGTTGTCTTGTCAGCTTCCATGCTTTTATGGTAATGACATTGAATTTTTATTTGAATATTTGAGCTCCGAAGACTAGGTTACCGCGGTATGTTTAATTTCTAATTGAATTTTTTATTTTTTTTTTTCTAGTGCAATTTCTTTGTTCTGTACGTTTAATACCTTTATTTCAATGTCTATTTGTAATCGAATTTCCATGTAAATTGCAATTTCCAGCAAAGAAATTGCAATATTATTTTTTCCTCATATTTAATGTAAGAAAAATGGAATTTATTTTAGAATTTTGAAAATTATCCTTTTTTTTTTTTTATATTAATAATTTTTTTTTTTGGTAAAAAAAAGCAGTTTTTTTGGATTAAATTTGCACTAAGCCTACATCTGAAAAGATTCTGCCATTGCTCCGTGCAATGCGGTTGGATTGATTACTTTTCTGCTTTTCACCCTTTCCAATTTTCATTTCAGTACAGCCGAACAACCTGCAGCATGGATATTTATTAATATTATTTATTCATGTACTTGCACGAGTTGGTTGAAATATTGCGAATATTTCTAAAAGTTTTTTAATTTTTTCAACTTGTGTTTTTTACATATGAAAAGTTGGACCGAATTCTCGATTGATTGATTCAGAAATTCTGTATTGAAAGGTAACACGGTTTGAGCAGCAAACCTGATTGCATACGAAAATCAATAAATCTTTAGACCAGCTGTTATTACGCTTCTATTTCAGCTGATTAAATAAGATTACGTCCCGGAATGGTATTGGAATCGGTTTCCTGTTCGGTGGCTGGCAATTTTAAGCTTTGTGTATTCCTATTTTGTTGAGAATTTATAGATCGCTCACTACGAAAGGTAATGGTTTGCTACAAAAGGCCATTTTACCATTTTACCATGGGAGTCGTGTCTCGAGCTTAACAGTGGTGTTTGGAGAGTTGATGATCCTTGAACGTTCTTGTTTTCAACAAGAATTTTGTGCATTCGCCACAATTATGCGGGGCATTCCAATTAACGATGCTCTTCTCTTTCTACTATGAGCCTTAGTCACCAAGCACTTGAGGAAGTGCGTTTGCTTAATTGGGTGAAGTCGAAATGTATTTTTGTAATGCAAATTTAGGAATGTTAGGTCGTGACATTTTGCTGCTTTACAACAAAAGTTTTACGTGCTTCTTTTTACGGCTCGTATATTCGTTTAATTATTGGACATTATGTTCTTGATACATTTTTTTTCTTCGTCTTTTTCGGATCAATTTGTGTTTGGTGATGTTGAACCGAATGCAATCAGAAACCGAGCTTTATCTTTGCTGTGGGATTTTTGTGGAGAAAAACAAGCGTGAAGGGCGATTTTATTAAGCCAAGAGATGGGAATTATTTATAAAAATTGACGGGCTTCCGTTGCATGTGGGAAAAGGTGATGGAATTAACGCGGAAATCAAAATTGGATTATAATATTACCCAGCACGCTATAAAGCAGCACGATTAATTTTATTTTGCAATTGGTTTTTTGTATCGCCGGAGAGGATAAAAAGAAATCTAATTTGCCTTGAAATTAAAATTACATACACCAGCTCATCGTAGGGTGTATTGTTAATAGCTCTGCAAACGGTCCAATTGGATATTTCATTTTGGGAATCCCAATTTACATGTGGAAATTTTTTTTTTTTTTTTTTGAGGGGGTGGGGTGAATGAAAAGAAGTGTAGAGTGCATACTTTCGTTCCTTTTGCTGTACGGAAAGGTTTTTTTTTTGGGTTTTTTTTTTTTTTTTTTTTTTGAATAAAATGTTCCTTTGCAATCCCACTAAAACCGGAGTTGGACATTTTCTTTCCCCTACGGACCTTTTCCTGAGATGGTTTCACTTAAACAAAAGTTTCCTTCAAGTACTGATACATATAGCAAACTCGAAGACGGAAAAAAAAAAATCTTTTATCGTTTTGGTCTCCCTAAGAGACCATTGTCTTTTTCACTAAATGGCAAAGAGTACTATTGCTTCCTTTGTTGAATCTTCTGCTTTTCATGCGGCGCTCGGACAATATTGGCCGGGTCCACTGATGCTTTTGAAAATATTGCATCTTGAATTGGCAAACTAAAGCTGCGATTCTTGAAAAAATAAAATTCATCATCTCCAAAAAATGTTCGGTTGAGATTTTTTATTACTTTTTTTTTTAAATTTATTTATTTATTTTGATCGATAAGAAACACGTGTCAAATTGGGTTATTGGCTTTAGATTTAATTTTTTCCCACGAAGGTAAAAAGATATAAAAATAAACTAAGGAGGTTAGAATTTTTTTGTTTTTTGGTTTTGCGTTGAATTTTTACTTTGTTCGGTTCATTATAGTTTCTTAATTTGAGAAAATGGTCCGTTAGCCTTGGCGCTCTGCAAAGGTCGGGATCCAATTAGGAAGAGTCATATTGAAAAGTGCTTCTGTTGCAACACGAGTCCACTATGTGAACACGGACGAGCGGAAGTGGAGGGGGAAAGAATCGTGAACGTGATTTGCATCTTTAACGACCCGAGGAAACCTTCCTCCACTTCTTTTCAGAGGGTTTTCGCAGGAGAAAAAGACTGGAAATGTGAGACGGTGCCCGTCATAATTCCCATTTAATTATATCTAGAAGAAGTGCAAAGTAGAGGCTCTTAATGCTCACAAATTCTGCACTTTTTCGTATCCTCTTTCCTTTGTGTGTGTGTGCGTGTGTGTCTGCGCGCCTGGTTAAAATTAGTTAGCGCAATAAAGGAATGCAGTTGGGAGAAAAATGTAAGAAAGCGTAATGAGCAAGTGCGGTCCCTTCATTAAGTAGAGATGGAAAAGCATACAAGTGGTAGTTTGTACTATTGGAGCCAAGCGTGCTATCTAAAGTAGAGCCATGGGAGTCAACCAAGAGAAAGTTAGGACTATTACGCAGATAAAATTGAGGAGAAAGGGCAAACCAAAAGTTGCTTTTATATTTTGATTTAAGAGTTTTAATTTTTAATACACACGAGTTAATTTATTGGTCTAAACTAGTTTTAATTATTCCGCGTGTAATAATGGAAGAAAGGAACACGGAACCCCGTAAAATCTTAGTTGATAAACACCTGGCGCGCAATTTCTCCCAGAACGGAGCCAGGAATTTGTTAAACCAAAATATTCCTCAAATGCCTTGTCGATGTGTTTCTATTTTCGAAGGCAACAGATGTTGAGAATTTGTCATCGAGTGGTAAATCTAAATATTAATGACCGCTTATTTAGGTTTAGAAGTGCATTGCATAAACAGGAGGAGAACTCCTTTCTTGTTTTGAAAACGGACGAAAATCTCAGCACGATAGATTATTAATAATATCGTACGGAATTATTCATCAAAATCTTCTTTCTGGAAGACCATGCGTTTGAAAAATTTTCTGTTTATATTTAAATATCGAATTTTGGCGAGGAGACGATGTGCGGAATTACTGATGCAAGCTTTGTTTGCTTTTCACCTTTTATTCATTTTAATACATTTTTCGTTTGCTACGTGCTTCATCAGTGACACGAGAAGATTTAATATTATTTCTTTCGTCTTCTACTCTACTTTCTTACACCACATCGCAGTTGGCAAGTCGTACGTGTTGATGTCTAAAGATGAGCCCGGCACTTGAGTTAACTTGTTATGCCAGACTCATGTTGACTTTTTGGGCTGTGAGCTTCCTTTCCTTATTACTAGAGAGCAAGTTTCGAGAAGCAGTTGCTCATTAAAGGGTCCACTTTGCTGACGGCACCTGACTCAGTCAAGCCTCATCTCTGGTTTTATCGTCTTTTTCACCCGCAGCCCAATTTGGGTGTGTTCTCTCTTTCCTTGACAGACATTTGGTCAAATTGTTTTTCCTCTTCCTTATCGCTTTTTTTTTTTTTTTTTCTGCTTTGGATTTTTCTTGATAGTTGGTTTACTCCTTCGATTGAGATTGATTGAATTTTTGCTCGTTTTGCGACAAAAATCGCCTGTAGGAAGGCAAATTACACTTATGAATTGTTCGCTTTATTTTACTTGCTTCGTCATCAGTTAAATGATTTAATGCGTAATACGACGTTACATAGAGTCTCGATAAGGAAAATGTATGTTGGATATTTTTCATGTCAAAAAAATGTATTTTTCGGAATAATTTTGTTGCGGAGAGCAAAATGATAAAAGTAAAGTTATTATTTTTTTAGTTTTTTTTTTTAGTTTTTACCTTTTCAGTTAAGGCTTTGGTTGAAGGATCTTCATTATATTGGCTCGCAGCCAGGGATGAGCGGGCTAAGAATGTACTGTTTGGGTTTTTGTAATTCAGAAGATTTCAAAGTTAAAATGTTGTACAGGGGCTGCAGCAGTGCCATATTTCCCTATAGGCTAACTAGGCCATGGCCTAAGGCGGCAAATTTTAGACTGGGAAAAAAATTTTATTTTATTTTATTTTTGCAGCTATAAAATCTTGTAGAAAACCAATTGAATTGAATTACATAATAAAACTTATTTCCTAAAAAAAATAAAATTCTTTATTAACGTGTAAACAATTGCTCACAAAAATGTGGAGCGCTGAGACCAGCCCTACGGGCCGGCAGGGAGGGCGGTGGCATATTTTGGCTTGGCTGCGGTGTTTGAAAAAGATGAAATTACATTATCATACGGGGATTTGTGAAATAAAATGTTTTGGTAGAATGAATTTTTGATTTCGTTCTGGCATTGTGTTGTAAATATTTGATAGAATGGCGTTACAATTTAAATGTAATCGGTGTACAGCGCGCTTAGTGCTTTTAAATTTTTACTGTAATTGGGTTGAGATTGGGAGAAAGTTCTTTTCCATATTTAAGGTGGATTATTTGTTGGAGTTCATTATAATCTGGTTAATAATTCATTCAATTTTTAAAACATAAGCTATTAAAAGTGAGTTTTATGCAGAATTTTAATGCGCGGTTTTAAAAAATTTATAGAAAATTGTCGAGTTCGTGTGCAGCACGTTAATTCGAGGTATTTTTGGGCTTCGGATTACTAATCAAGCTAAAATCGATGTATAGAGATTTTTTTAAATGTGGTAAGATTTATTTTGGTTACAAAATTTTGATCTAAACAAAAAGCCAAAAAGCAAAGAAAATAGTTAGTTGGCGGTGAATCAAATGGATGGCGAACGAACGTTCATAACCAACTTTGAGAAGAGAGATTAAATGTGACAAATAACAAATATGTGCTATTAATTTTTGTTTCTATTCTGTGCGAAATGGCATTTCATTCGGCATTCGACGCACGTTGGGATAATTTAAAAAATTGATAACGCGTCTTTCTGTTTTGATATTTATATCACCATACTGCATGCAACGCTGGATCTGACAAGATTTTAAAATTCAAACCTACATGTATACATTGATGAGTCCCGAACATTAATTTTTAAAAAGCATAAAGGTGATAACACTCGCGTCTAGCAATTTGCCTGCGAATGGAGTTCGGACAATAAATCTCCATGTAGTTTCGCGTTATCCAGTTTAATTCAAATGGTGACACTTTAAAGAGCGGCGATTCATTTCAACTTCTTGTGGCAATTTCTTTTTTTTACTTTTCAAATTACCAACCGAGCGATAATTTTCCCGTCAGATTATAGGAGGAAAATATGTCTTCGGACAAGAGAACGAGTGTCCTTTTCTACGTAATATATTTTATTTCTCTTTCTACCCTCCTCTCCTCTCCGCGTTTGTCGACTCCTTCCTTTCAGCCAATTGGGTGCGTCCCTTCGGTGCGATGGTTTGAACGCGGACTGCGCCTCCTCGTCGCTTCTTTATTCGTGTGCGGGCAGGGGTCGGTGGTGTGGTGTGTGCGTACGACGTCTCAATGTGGTACCGTCGATGATGTCACTTGAACATGGATGGTGGTCAGTGAAGTCAGTGCTTTATCCCGATTACTCCGTTTTATTGGTGGCGAATTCGTTTGCGGTTCAAGTGGTGCCCAAACTTGTTCTGAAATTACTTACGATGTACGTGGTGGGTTCGTGAAGAGTGCTTCTGCTTCCATGGGGGGTGAAGAGTGGTCACCTGGATTTGCTCACGAACGAGGAATATCGTTCATTTTCAAGATGTTTTGCTATGTAAGTTTTTATCTCTTTTTGTCACAATCTGTATATCTATTTTTTTTCTTTTCTTTTCTATTCTTTTCTTTTTCTTCTGTTTGCTTACGATCCATAAATCTGTCTGCAAGTCACCGACGTGTCTTTGGGCTTAAGTTATGTCTCGCTTTCTCAAGGGTCCAAGTTTCCGTGTGCTGATGGAAATCCCATCTGCAATATATAGCCGAACCTCAACCCATTTTGTACTCACGACTTCTTCCTTGTCTTTGCACTGTGTCGGTAAGAGAAACTCCCCTTGGGAACATTACACAACGTGTGAGATTAGAAAAGGTTCGTTAAACCTGTTTGTGTGAAAGTTAGAGTGGCAAAAGAGATAATAAAAAAAAAAGTTTGAACCTGTGGGTTTTTCTTAACGCGGGTAGTTGATTATCTTTGCTCCATTAGAAGCCATTCGGCGAATATTGTCGTTTAAAACCAGGCGATATTGACTGACGAGTAGAACCCGTGTTCGATTTATGATTTCTTAATCCAATGTGTTTACCCATTTGACTCGGTCGTTAAAAAAATAATGGGTTCAATGAAATGAGCGTACAGGGGCGTAAAGTTGACGGCTGATGGCGGCGATATGATTTACAAAGGTGGAAATGTGTATTGGTTTAATTTTTTCGGGGACTTTGTTTGCATTTTAAAAAGGTGTTGGAGATTAGAGATGTGTGTAATGCGTTTCAAACATGCTCTTAAAACTTGCAGCCAGTCCCTGGCAATATATTCGTTGCATGTGTTGTTTCCCGGCCCTCCTTCCATCACTTTTCAGATGAGTAGGCTGCACTGCCTCGCATCCGTGCTCGAAGGAAAGCCGTCTTTGAGGGTGCGCTTTAGGTGAGGTGGACTGTAAACAACGAGCGTCGTCAATTCTATGTAGCTATTTTTTAATCGGATTAATGTTTTTCGAAGATCTAGCTACTCAAAGTGATCGTTTTTTCTATTTGTGTTATTTATTTGAAGTAAATGGAGTTGCTACATTTGGATCTATTTATTAAATGAATCAATTTGGAATGCTTTGGTAATTTGATTTTCGCTCGAGGGCCGATGAAACATCGAAATGCGGTTGAAATGGATGAATTTTGTATAAAACCGACTGGTTGAGATATTAAGTATAATGTAACATAAATTTATACTTATTGTAAATGCGGCCATTTGCTTTTCTGCTGCTCGTAAACGCTTATTGCACTTTGCTGCGAAGTTATGAATAGGGGATGATCACTATCCAGCGCTTAAAAGTTAACATCTTTATTGTGTAATGCAATACATTTACGAGTTGGAGTTTGCATTCAAATCTCGTCTGATTTTTATTATTTCAAGCGAGTCGGAAGTTATTTCTGTCAATTTTTTTTTCTCCTTTTTTTTTTTTTTGTTTTTTTTTTTTTTTTTTTTTTTTTTTTTTTTTTCATGTTATCTATTTATTATTTTTTTTTCGATGAGAGTTTTATGGCGGAAGTTATTGGTGTAATTTGGTCGATAATTTGCCGTGTCGTTTATGGGGTCATTTTGGTTTGATTTATCTCAATGCGTACGAACAAAAGCGGCGATTATAAAGGAATTGAAAGTTATTACCAAGGTCAATTTTAAGCCACGTTTGTTCACTTTCTAACACTGCATGAAAAATTAATTGGTTTTGGTTCTTAACCTTTTCAACCACTTTCTGCTTGTGAATTTTATGTTTGTAATTTTTTTTTTTTACATTACTGAATTTATAACGAAATGATGGGCGGAGAATGTTAGGATTTATATCCCCTGTATAATAAAAGAAAACTTCTTTCTTTCCGTGTTCCACGGGGGGAAAAAAGGAGTTATCTAAGAATATAATTCCACATAACGTAATAACGCATGGAAAATGGATGATATAATGGCCGTTGCTGGGCCATCGTAAATATATATATACTTTTTAAACTTGCGAGATTCCTTTGAATAAATCAAGTAATAAAAAGCTATGGAAAAGTGCGTAGCACTTTAAACACTTTCTTGATGCTTTTTTTTCGTCTAGCCATTTTTTGGCGCGCTTTCTTTCCCGAAATGTTGCGTGTCTTTAAGTTAATTGTTAATTGAATGCTGAAAGGGTTAAATTGAATAAGTTACGATTTTGAATTTTGTAATTGCAGGCACTCCTCCAAGCCCACGACGTGGTAGCGCACGAGGTGTACGGCGAAGATGCCATCCGAATTACTCCTCCCCCTGTAACTCCGTACCTGAACGGGGGGGACGGTTATGATAGCCCGACTGTTGGGGTTGATATGGACAATGTCACACGCGTCCGCCTCGTGCAATTTCAGAAGAACACAGACGAGCCAATGGTAAGTCAATTTTAAAAAAAGAAAAAAGAAAATTTTTTTTTTGGCCCTTGAGATGAGATTTTTTTTTCTTCTTTCGAACGTTAAACTAATAATATAAAATTTCAGGGTTCCACTTGAAATGTTTTGGCAGAAAAAATTTCTGACCACTATCCGTTGAATGCGCTGGTTCCTACTGTTAGTGAACGGTCGTTAAGCTCGAATCATTTTTTTTCCTTCGTTTTGCCATAGTGCCTCGAAAAATAGTTGGATAAAAAAAAAATGACTGAAAAAAAAATTTTTTTTTTTTTGTTGAAAAATTGGCTTAATTACAATTTAACCGAAGCCGTAATTAAAAGTGACTTTAATAAAACCATATACTTTTAGAGAATTGGCGGCTGACCAAGCTTGACCCAACGCAGTTTTTGTTGTCATTTTTAAATGATGATAATAAATTAAATTAAAGACATATAGTATGCAGGTTTAATTCCAAATTAATGATAGAAAATTGTACTTTTTACCCGTAAATTGAGTAGGATTAGCGCAAAGGAGAGCGCAAAATTAATTTAAACAAAATGCAAGTTACATTGGGCTTGTCCGCTCCTTTATTACAGTAATTTAAATGGAGATTAGGGTACTTTTTTTTTTTTTTTTTTTTTCTTTCTCCACTTCCACAGTGAGTGATTGAGTATGAAAATGGATTAGTCTTGTGTAGGGTTGAAGCATGATCTTAAACAAATGGAATGGGTTTTTGCCAACGTCCATAACGCCATGCATGAGCAGGTGGCTTTGCACATCTTGCCTAAGAACTCAGTGGCCTGAAAAGAAGGGGCAGTCTGGTGATTTGATTTAAGGTCGGGATAAAAAATTTTCCTGTGGTATTTTTTGGGGTTATGGAATTCTCGAACCCGTTTTATCTTGCTATCAGCGCCCGTATAATGTAAACATGAGTTTAAATTTTTTTTTTTGGCTTTACTGGATGTTTACTTAGGAGGCGCATGCAGTGATGGACTTTTGCTTTTTTTGTTTGAATATTTATGTTTTCATGAATACCTGGCCCCGCAGATATTTGCATAGGATTTTTAATATCAAGGATTTGTAAACTTTTTCTTTGTTTTACTAATTATTTTTAGTTTGTATTCCCACTGCAATTTCATGTGGAGTTTGCTATTTTTTAACTTAAAAAAATATTTTATAAATATTTAAAAAAAAAAAAAGAATTGAATACATTTTATAGGTTAGGCCTAAGTCAGTCAGCTGGTGCGCTGAGATTAGGTGAGTTGTATGAGTATAAAATGGGTTTAGAAACTTATGAATAGAAATGGGAGATAAAAGTTAGTCTCATGGGGTGTATGCGGCATTTAGTCGTATAAGAGGGGTTAATAAGATTTAAGCCCTTTAATATATTTTCGGAATTGTTTGTTTTTATGTGGCACAAATGAAAACATTCCTAATGGTGTTTCTCTCTCTGCTCTCGTTTTTATATTTAGGGTGTACGGTATTCAATGTTATTGCTCTTTTTTCCTTCTTCTGCAATTGCTTCGAAGGTAATTTCAAATGGAAATTGTGGGACTGCGTAAAGTTTTGGTGGTTGTTGCATACCGTATTGATATTCCGAAATAAAAAAATAAAAAAAATAATTAAATAAATTTAAAAAAAAAAATTCTTATCTTTATAATTCCCTTCAGTGCAATGTTTCAGACATTAGTTGGTTTGATTAACATCAATATCTCTTTTGCATATGAAAAAGGACATAAAAGCTGATTGAAATTTTTGTCTTGTAAATGCAATAACAATTAAAAGTTTCTTTTATTTTCTTTATTACTTAATTATTTGTCTGTTCTCTTTGTTTTTGCTAGAAAACAAATGCGAGCATATCGTTGCCGGTTTTAATGAGTTCGGATTTGAAAATGAGCTTTGTTTACGTTTTATTGTTAATCTCTCATGGCTGCGCACACGCGCACTAATTTAGTCGTTGAAGAATTGTTTGGAGATTGAAAGAGAGCATTCAATTTCTTGCCAGAGAAGACTGAGAGACGAGCCATAAAAAAAGCGATGATTAGAATCTGTTAGCAAGATTTTATAGTTGAAGCAATGCCAACAAAGTTTGCTATATAATTCGTTGTAGTGTAGCGAAGTGGGAGACGTTAAATTTTGTATTATAATCAGTTCTGGTGCTCATAGTGGAAGCAAGGTTAATGAAAGAAAGTAATATCGGATTTTGCTTTTCAAAGTAATAGCAGGTATTTTGCATTTTCCTATGTCATTGAGAGTGCTCTTCAGCTGATAAGCACGTGGAAAAGAAATTTGTAGGAGAAAAAAAAATTGTAAAATTTGTTTCATAAAGTTGCGTGAACAGTTTGAAAACCGGAGCTCTTCTTTAAGGCGCAAAGCAGTTGTTGTTTAGATTCCACAACATTAATCACATTGTGCTGTAATCGACTGTTCCGCATTACGCACTCGGATGATTCTGGTAAAGATATTAGAAATGTTTTGTTTTGATCGTTCTGATTTTACAATATGCGGAAATTGTCCATAGGGACGCTGTTTTCATCCAATTACACGCGAAGTTGGGTTAAAAAATAAGAAAGAAAACAAAAATTAGTTCGATGGTGTTTGTTTTCTCGTGCGGTCAGAGATTGATTTTGCCGCGGCGCCAGATTAAATCTTCGTCCGATGAATCAAACTCGATACTCTTGAAACTAACACCGTTATGAGAAACTTGATACCTGAAATCCCGCGTTAATACAATATCAATCTATCACGATACACGAAGGATTTTCATGGATAATTAGAAAGACGCTCAAATGACACTCGTTAAATTTCATTATCTGAATGCAAAATTGAAATTTATTAGAATAAACTGGACTGGTTTTTTTTTTTTTTTTTAGATAACTAAGAATTGCTAATGAGTGAGTTTATGACTGTCTTTTAGTGAATTTCTCAATTGTAATTTAAGAAGGGTTTGTGTACGTGCGTCCCACGGAGGTAATTAAATGTCTTTTGATGATTAGATGTTGAACTGAGTCTTATTTTGAGTGCGGGCGAATTAGAAAATGTGGTCCTCGAGGGAGGGATCCTATTTGCATCCACAAGTTTGTCTGATCGTGGGGAAATGGTCCACCAACTTTTTCTTTTCTCCACGGGAGAATTTATATCCCAAAAGTATTTTATGTCGACAAGTTTCCTCACTGGCGGATTGTTCGCGAAAATTTGCATCGAGTGGCGGCTCTTGCAAGTGCTTTTAGAGTTTTTATTTGTCATGCAAAACAGTTGCGGTGGAAATTTATTGCGTTTATGGTTTATGATGTCGATTGTGTAATTGGGACGTAAATGGAAAAATGATTTCTTGATGAAGATGACTGTTGCACGTGTTGGATGAATGATTATCACATTGACAATTAGGCCTGATTACACTTATAAATCATTTGATGAGTTTGCTTTTTTAATTTATAAAGTAAATACCGGCATTTGAGAATAAAAATTAGGGATGAGGAAATTAATTGAGGCTACATGAAAAGGTGTTGATAGGCGAACAATTAAAAATTAATTGGATGAAGGAAGGAGAAAAAAAAGAAGCGCGGTCTGTACTTTTTTAATCATTCGGTTTGAAATTAAAATGCATTGCAACCGAACTGTGCAATTTTTTTCCCCCACTATAAATTTTAATATGTTGAAATCGATTCTTTCTGCTACAATATGCTGGTGGTTTGCAAGTTTGTTCATTTGCTGCTGCTGGAAACTAAAAATCCTCTTGAATTTTCTAGTTTTAAGCATTTAATTTCAAATAGGATTTCGTACTGTTGCAGAATTAGCAAATAAAAGGAGAAATTGCCTATTGGGGGATCTGTGATCATCAACAAAACGAGTGGCGAGAAAGAATAAATGCGAAAACGTATTGCAACATATTCTAGAAGAAATAATTGTCTGTGAGCGTTTTTGTTGTTGTTTCTATGTACATTCGAATTACTAAAATATGCTAAATAAACAAAGCGCAAAATAATTATTTTTGTTCATTTGAAGATAAAATTCTGATTTATAGCAAAAATAAAAATAAAAATATATTGCGTTTTTTTGCACAAGTATGTTTACTTGTACGTACTTTGATAGCAAGCATGTTGAATTTTTTAGTTGGAAGCATAAATATACAATGAGAAAAACTCTAGAAAAGTTGTGTAAACAGGAATTTATTTTTTGAAAAATTGTACAATTTTAACCAAACACTTCATCAAATATTAATGCATCAATATTATCCGAGGGCTGCAGCGAACTAGTCCCCAATGTTGACCGATCATCTTTGGAATCAGTCTTTTTTTTTTTTCTACAACAAATATTTAATAATTAATTATTTGCTGCTATTGTGTAAGCGCAAATGGTAGAGAATTAAGAGATAGCTCGTCTTTTTCTTGCCCTGAGTGCTGACCACTACATTTCTCTCGGTCGAATTTTTCTAACTTAGTACTTACATTTTAATGAGCAACTCGCTCAGTATTTTCAATTTTAAAGATAGGCCAAGCACCAAAAAAAAAAAAAAAAAAATGTTGATTAAAAAAGAAATATTTTCTAAATGTAATTGGAAGTAAGTGAATTGGACATTTTGATTGATTCTTTGTTCACGTAAGGGCGTGAGTTCAAAGATGGCAGCGTTTGATTGCCGTGATGGATGTTGACTTGTGGCCATGTGTAATTTGTCTTCTCACATGACAATGGCGTTTAAATCCCTGACTGATAGACGTTTAGGTTGGACCATAGATTTTGCGCTGGGTGCTCTTATCTTGGCGCGAAAAAGCTTCAACTCACTCCGCTTTTCTTCTTTGCTGCTAAGACCCATTAAACTGATGCCCATTAAATTGAAAAATAGAGTTAGGAACCAAGCAATAAACTTTTTGCTCGCTTTTCTTCTCGTGATAATTTACCTTTTCTTCCAATATGATGCTTTTTATGTGGGTACTCATCAATGACCACCCCCAGTCCATTGACAAGTGGCTCGTAAATGCGGATTACGCCATGCTTTTGGTGTTTACGACGAAAAAATAGCCCAGTACGGCTTTATTTCACCCTGTTTAGGCCTATTTTTCAAAAACTGGTAATGATTTATACGGAATTTTAATGACTAGCAATTTGCTATCAGATGTGCTGCGCAGTTTGTACAATGTTGATCGACGTTTGCGATAGACGGTGCTGAGTTTGCTTCTGTTGCTCCCTGTCTGGAATATTTACAAGAGGTTTTTTCTTCTTCTCTCCCTGGTTGACTCGCATAAATCAATAAGCTTCGTTATTGGACCGTTTCCTCGCATCGAGAAATGACAAGTGGTGATAAAGAAAAAGGCGGTTTGGAGGTGGTGACAAACTGATTTAGTTTCGCACATGTTGCTTTCTTTTTGTGTGATTTCATCCAGTTTAACGACTGTCATCAAGTGTTTGCATTTATGCCGAGCAATTTTAAGTAAATACCACTTGCATTAGTTGTCGACGCAGTTAATTGCTATTTACTTTTATATGGAGGGCTTACGATGGACGAGTGCAAAAATTAAATGGCAAACACTTGGATTTATATTGTTGTTTACAACAGCGATGGTGAAATTTGAGTTGTGCTACGAACAAAAAGAGATTTTTTAGTTAAAAAATAAGAATTGAAAACTAGATTTTACTTTAATAATTATTATATTTGTTGAAGTTTGACATTGAAAGCTATTTGAAAATTATTGTTATTACCAAATGCTAACTTCTAAACCGGAAGAAAGTGTAATTGCCGATAAAATATCAGCAATGAAAAAGAAAAAAAAAGTTTTCCAACTATATATAGGAAGTAATTAAGGTTTTCCGTGATCAGAATTTTCAACAACTTTTTCAGGTAAAATAAAAAAAAATTCGAGCTAGTTTTAATGCGAACTGCGTAATGAAAGTTTTATTAAGCGTAAAATGTTGTTTACAACAACAAGTGAACAAAATTGGTTTTAAAAAAAAGACGTTTACTTCACTTCCGCTTAATTTGTGAATAACCCTTTATACCGTGAAGCCCAGATAAACAAATTAGCTTTTCATCCTTTAATATTTTGTTGACTACAGCGATTGGCCTAACGCGTGCAGTATTAATGAATACGATGCAGCGTCGTTCCTCATTACGAGTTTGAAGGCGAAACCTAACAAGCAGCTTTTGTTTGCTGGGCTTGTTTTTCTCGTCATTGCACCTTTTTTCGTCCTTGAAACGCTAAGTATTTCTCTCTGCACTCCACGTTGGCAGAAAGTTGAAATATTCTTGCAGATTCTAGAGGAGATTGAAACGAGTTAGCTTCAAGCAAAAACAATAGAGCTTGGAATTAAATGTTCTTATCTTTCGCATAGCAAATGTTTATTAAGCCTCTCTTAAACTAGAAGCCAGTTTATTTGCACACGTGCATAAAAGCGAGGCAAACTAGAATTTCATAAAAAAAATTTTCAATTTTTTTTTTTTTATCTTGGATTACTGTTAATGAGGATCCAGCTTTACGAGTCTTATCTGCAAGCGAAAAGCCGAATCTATCCTATCTATCATAGTGGAAAAACACTGGTAAAATGTTTCATTTTGATTGTAATTTCGTTTTCTTGTCGTGATTTATGTGCCAGATTTTTCAAATACCTGTCAGCAATTCTTTATTCATTTTGTAAAATAAATATTTGTTATATTTCATCATTTCCGTTAAGCCATTAGAAGATTTCTGTTACGTTGCGCAGCACTGGCCTAGTTCCAAGTTGGCTTTACATCATCAAAGTTGCAAATGCTTTCAGAAATCAAATGGTTTCTTTCAATTTAGAGTCTCGACTGCTCGGGGCTTGCATCTTGCATCAGATATTCTTCCAGAGTGTTGTCTCGTTACTGTTGTGACCAAGACATGAATCTTATATGACTTTACATTTCGTACATTTTAAGCACTGAAAGCATTTGCTTTGTTTGTGACAGCTGTCTACCGGAATTAAGATTGAATTATTTATTTCATTTTTCTACGCGTCTTAATTTAATTTCTAGGTTGTATTGTCTAAGAAATGGAGTAGCGAGCGCTTGTTTGCTGTTTATTCAGTTTGTGCGACTGGTCAATAGGAAAAATAGGCCTTTTGTGTTCGTGCTGGAGAAAAGGTAGTTTCGATTAGGTTGTTTTGTAACGCTGGAGATGGCTGAGTGGTTAGTTTGTTTGCCGGCTGCCGCTTAGCCTGAAGGCTTCTGAATTTTTACCTATACCTCGAAAGCTCAGCCTTTCTTCCGGTTTGTTGAAGTGGTTTTTTTTTTTTTTTTTTTTTTTTTTTATGTATAAAATGAAAAACCGTTGACAGAGACAAAGTTGAAAGTTCTTATATGCAAATTCCCAAGATACTGTCGACTAAAGCTTTCTACTCCCTCGCAGCCATAGGAATTGGAACATTAACTAAACAGATTACGGGTTCGAGTACCGCACAAAAATGTAATCTCACTACGAATAGCTTATTGGGTTTGAACTTTTTTTTTTTAAATAATAAAAAATAATAAAAATAATAAAAATAATAAAAAAGAAATAATACTTAAAAAATGGAGTGAGATTTGCAGGGCGGTTTAAAGGGGCTTAGAGGGTGATAATTTGAGGAAGAGGTTTGTTGTCCTGCACTTGAGATACGTCGTGTTACAGACCACTCGTGTGCGAATGAAAGCCGCTGGAGTCGGTTGTGGATACCTGCCAAGATTTCTCTTTCTCCCCACCCTTTGACTGTCTATTCTTTTGTCTTTTTGCGAGTCGTTATCACTTAGGTTATGTCCACACTCGAACGTGGGACATGTAACGACACTTTTAATGCCATTTCTTTTCCATCCGCGAAAAAAAGAAGAAATGGGACGAAATATTACAATTATTATTATTATATTTTTTTTTTTTTTTTTACACTGAGTTGTGTTTACTGCGAGCAAGTGTAGCACTTTTACTGTTATATCCTTTTATGTAATAGCTAGATTGTGTGATTGCGCTCGTATTTGGGTGGAAAAAGTAATTTTTTTTCTTCCCGCCGCTCTTTCCCATATAAAATAAGGCAGAGCGGGGGTTTAGTGTTTACTGAAGGCAAGGCAAGATGGAAATCACTGTTAGGTGGAGGAAAAGGAAAGACGAAGGGAGGGAAAAATTGGTTGAACTAACTCGGTGTGTCGCGCACATTTTCTTCGCCAACGAGGAAGAATTTTTTTTTCTCTCGGTGTTTGTTCGGTTAGAATGTGTGACGTATTTATGCTTTTAAAGGAAACCCATCAGAAAGTTAGCATCGTTGGGCTCCAACTGGCAAGATGGAGGCTTGATGTTTTTGCTCCCTGGGTAGGAGCACTGAGTTGGCAAAGACAAGCGTTCTGTCGTGTTTGCCAAGAGTTTGCTCAGTCTAGCAAATAAGATCCATTCTGTGTTAAGAATTTTTTTTTTACTTCTCTAAAGCCCAGAATTTTTTTATTCGCAGCTTTTTTTGTTTAATGAAAACAATTTGAATTGTAAAAATTTTTTTTTTTTTAATTTACTTTTTTGTGTTTTTATTTTATTTTTTATTAGGGCATCACCTTGAAAATGAATGAAGAAGGGCGATGTATAGTGGCCAGGATTATGCATGGAGGAATGATTCATAGACAAGGTGAGAAACTCGACACGAATTTGCTGTAAATAAAATGGATTAGATGGCAGATAAATGGAATAAGTTTAGTGGTATCGATTGACTTAAACACAGATGAGAATTTTATGTTTAGCTCCCATTTGTGGGACTTAATGAAGCATAATGTAATACTTTCCCATTTTCTTTTTAAAATTGACGTTTTGGTGGTAAGCTATAAGAGGGAACGGGAATTGATTTTTTTTTGCAAGTGGAGAACTTAAAGGTGTGCTTAAAGGTGAAAGTTGATTTAAGATGGGGTAATTTGGTTTGGTTTCACGTCGGGCGACATGCGAAATGAACGTGAAGGATGGGGAAACATTTTCGACAATGGCGATGACTTACTTGATCCGCAGTTTGTTGTAAACATTTCCTACGTCAACGGTTTGTTATGTAAATCTGATTTGGCGAGAGACAACAACTCCTGGCTAGTTTATTCGGTGTGTAATAGTTGGGGGACAATGTGGTTAAAATTGTTTAAAAAGTGAATTAGTGGTCTGGGTTTGGTGAGTATAAGTGTGTAACTTGTAAACAGGATGTGAAGTTTTAAAAGGAGTAGGATGCGTGCAACCAATCGGGTGCAAACTTCTTGGCCTTGTGAATCGCCGTCTTGGCGAAATGTGTTTGTATTAGTTGAGTTAATATCTCCGTTCTCCGTTTTCTCTTTCTCTTGTTTTAGTCTGAATCATCTTGAAATTAAGTGACGTATAAATTGGCTGAAATGGAATAGAGTTAAAAGCTTTCAACAAAACAGTTTTAAAAGCTGTAAATTGATTTTTTTGTTTTTGTTTTTTGTTTTTTGTTTTTGTTTTTATTTCTAAAGTAAAAAAAAAAAAAAAAATAGAAGAAGCCGTAAAACAATTCGGTGGCTTTTAATGGAATTGCTTTTCAATGAATTGGTTTGAAATTGTTATTGCGTTTTATATGGTATTCGGAGGTGTAGATTTCTTGTTTAAATAATGTTTTAAAAATCCCGGACGAGTTTTTTTATTGAAACTTCTGTAATGAAAATGCATAATGCATGTTCATCATCCATTAGATAAAAGCGGAAAAAACTATTTATTCTCATTTATTATGAAAATTTATTGGCTTTGGCTTTATAATTCACTCACCAGCTTAGAAATAAATTGCTGAGGTCAAAGATGAGAGGTCAAGCTCGATATTTTACTGGCGAATGAAATGCTAAATAGAAACTCGTAAGCTGGTTGGAAGTTACGAAGCAATTAGATGTCTGGATCAAGGGCCAACATTTAAATCAAAATACCACTAAATTGTACTTCTAAACTTTTCTTTACGTTCTTCCTTATTCTTTTATCTCACAAGTTACTTATCGCAGGAACACAATCTGATTTTTCATTAATTTTGAATGATTTAATACGCTTGATATTACTAAATTCAGTATTAAAGCAGCCATTTCGAATATTAATGAGAAATGAGTTATTTTTCTGACAGTGTAATTACATATTGTATTTATGATGTGCTTTTCAATTAATTTTTCGACGTATGATTGACGGGGATATCGATAAATAATGAGTTATCATAACTTTTATACTACATATATGCGTCATAGTTAAAATATAATTGCGGCCACTTTAAGTTCAGAATTTGAGTGGAGATTTGGTTTTATTTGTGTTATTTTTATGTGTGGGTTGCATTTTGTTTTGTGTTAATTATACACCAAGTTGATGAATTATTGATTGATTGATTTATATACTACTCTTTCTCTTTTAATCGAAAAGCAACTTTACATGTCGGCGATGAAATCAGAGAAATTAATGGCATCAGTGTCGCCAACCAATCCGTCGAGAATTTACAACGAATGTTGGTAAGTTAAAATGCTAGTAGATGAAAAGTCATATCTTTTAAGTGCGGGGAATTTTCTACTTCAAAGGGGGACGACATTTGTGGGTTTTAAACCTGAAATTTAAAGTTGAAATACGCAACTGATGTGTAGCGGCTCAAGAAACAATAAACTCAGATTGCTACCAGTTAAATCAGGAAATAGCGACATTATTATTATTATTATTATCATCCTTTCTTGTCCAACTTTGCGTTGTGTAGAAACCGCGGAATTTATGAAATTTATGAAATTCATGCAATTTTATTTTTTTTATTTTTTTCGTTTTGTAGAAATTTTGTTTAGTCAGTGGTTTCTAATGTTTTGATTTACTGAACTAATAAATAAAACTGGTCGTATAAGCAATATGCTAAATCTAATTTGTGTTGTAATAAAATGCAAATGTTTGGATCAGAAATCAGTTTAAAAATTGTGCATTGTGTTGTATATTTTGTATAAAGTTGGTGACAAATGACTAATGACTGTTTGTTTTAATTTCAGCGCGATGCTCGAGGCAGCGTCACATTCAAGATCGTGCCCAGTTACCGCAGCGCCCCACCCCCTTGTGAGGTAAATTTTCGATATGTATCCCCTAGTGATTTCTTCTACATATCAACTAAAACCATTAATGCCGAAAACTTTAATTACAATGACAATGACAACGTTCATTTGTGAACTTACGTATGAGCGGACACTTCACAATTCATTAGGACACAATGTAGCCGTGTTGATGTTATAATGTTATCGTTAGAAACCAAAAAGAAAAGAAAATGCTGCTTTTACTCTGAGCCATTTGCATTTTTTTTTTATACATATATATATATATATATTTTTTTTTTATATATTTTATTTATATCTGCTTTTCTCGTATTTTTGCAACGTTAAAAGTGCTCGTTTGCAAGAGTGAATAATTTGCACGTTGCTAACACATTTGCGGATGTTTTAACTCAGATTTAAAATGTTGTTGTTCCACAGAGAACGCATAAGAGATGTCATATCTCTTCATTGTGTAGGAAATGAAAAGAAACTCGGTGTATCAGGTTTATCGTTCGACAAACCCTCTCCTTTTCGCGTGACAGCAAAAACCTGCTGGTCTTTTGCTTTCCATGTCTATTTGCACTTTTTTTTTTCCTTTTCGGGTGCTTCAGCATGGCACTTTACCAAACACCTAAACGAAGATTGACGCTGTGTGAAAACTAACGTAGTCCTCACTAACAGAGAGCGAGAGAAGGGAAAGAAATCCAAAAAAAAAAAATCTTGTTCAGCTTTTTTTTATGATATTTTCTAATAAATTAGGAATTCAGCGAGTAAAATAAAAGGTGATTCTGTTTAATAGCTGACGCGGACAAATTGGAAATTACAACCGACGCTGCAATTTTGTCGTGTAAAGAAATTGAGGGAGTCTTTTTTTTTATTATCATCTTTTTTTTTTTTTTTTTTTCAAGTAAATTAGAAAAAGAAAAGGTGTTTTTGCGGAAAGATGTACGAGTTTAATTTTGGTGGTGGCTGAACATAATTGCTCCGACTGTCGGGTTTTTTGGCAGCTTCATTTCCATTGCGATGTAAATGGTCTGTTTTTTTCCCCCCGCTTGTTAATTTAGTACAGGAATTGGAAAGATTTTTTTTTTTTTTTTTTTTATCGTTGGTTGAGCCAGGAATAAGAAAGATTTCTGGATGAAATATTGTCATTTGTACCCGTAAAAGGATTGATTTAAGTTTGGCAAAAGGAGAAAATGGATGTCGTTTTTAGAAATAATTGGCGACATTGTGTTGAAATTGGAACATCACCAGAAATTCGAAGGTGAAACTTAAAGTTGAGTCGTTGAGTTAGTTTCCCACGCAAAAGTTTGCCGAAACGATCAAAATTAATGATTTAGGTTTTTTTTATTTTTATTTTTTTATCTCGTCTCCTTCGAATGATTGTTCTCAAGTTTGTTTTGAAAAAATAAATCTTGTCGTTATGTACACAAACGCGATAAATGAAGATTCATAGGGCTGTCACATTCAGTCTGCTTTACCCCTTTTATTCCCCGTACTTGAACCACTTTATCACTCGGCTTGAGAGAGACTTGAAATCCCCTCCCTCGAGTTTTCACCTTAATATTCTTATGAAAGAAGATCGGTGCAGAATGCCACCGCTTTTTATAGGGAGAATAAAGAGGAGTGAAATTCCAATCCGAGGAATGAAAACAACAGCTGCTGAGGGTGCGGAAAAAAGGCAAAATAAAAATAATATTCACTTCAGACAGCTGGTTTTCTATGAACCGAGTAATGTCATTAAAGTGCGCCAAGTTTGCAGCACCTGTGATGTTAGAAAGGGAATTTAATATCGGATTGAAGTTTCCTATACACGTACTACACTACTCGTATTATTATTTTCTATTTTACTTTTTTTTATGTATGGAGAGATTTTTTACTAGAGGAAATTGCTTGCACCGCATGCTAAGAAAAGAATTGCAAAAAGCAACATGAAAAAAAAAAAAAAATTTTTTTGCAAGAAAAAAGAAACAAAATAGGTGAAAGATAAAAAGGGGGAAAATCGATAGGGAAACAATGAAGTATTATTTCACTCGTTATTAATAATAGTACGAGACTGGAAGGACTTTTTGTTTGGATGCAATGGGTGGAAATGACGCTTGGTTTGAAAAAAGTACGGCTGCACAATGCACAAATTTGTTTGTTAGTAAATAAACAGTTAGGGAAATAGCGACAAATTAAAGAGATAGAAGAACTGAAAGCTTCATTAATGGAAGCTAACTCCCAAATTGCACCGTACAAAGTGTTGTCAAAAAAAACTAAACAAATAATTCAAACATTTATAAAGAAAGAAACGACGAAAATGCGGGGGGGAGAAGCAAAAAGATGGAATCTTAGGTTGTTTTGCTGTGATAAAGTTAAGTTTGGGTTGTTTGTGATTGAATGTTGAAACTTTTCTTTTTCTTTCTTGATTCGAATGGATGGGATCACGAGGAAGGTCATGATGTTGACGAGTGGGTAGCTTGGAAGGTTGTTGTTTGAAATTGTCTAATTCTCATGTGCCTTCGTTGGTCCGAGTCCAGGGATTTCGGTACAAATATATTAATTAAATTGCTATCATCTGGATTGGGAATGGATTGGCGAGTGAATTGTTCATGAGGGCCACTCGTGTAGCAATTAAAAGGGTTTAGAATAACATCTCTACCGGTTAATAGATTAACCAAAATCCAATTTAGCTCCTAAATTTACTCTCAATTGAAAATAGAGAGGGAGGGATTCTATTTGATGCAGGTGCTATTGGCGACCCCAAACTGTCTCATATTTTAATTGGGTCGAGTAATGAACGAGTGCGGTTTTCCTATTTAAATTGGGATAAAACTCCACGAGGGTACAGCGTTCTAACTAAATTGGCAATTTAAATTTAATAATTTTATCAATATGTAATTTAAAAAAGGGCTTAAGAACTGCTTGTCATTCTTACGTGTCTTGTGACTGACTTTCACTTTGCTTGCCTTCATTAATGCATTAAACAGAAACCTGGAAAAATATTACAATTTTTATGTCAAAACCAAAGATGTAAATGACTTGAGTTTTATTTAGTTTTTTTTTATTTATTAATTTTATATATCATTTATATTATAATTACATCGAATTATTTATACGGGAAAATGAAATTTGTATATTGAGCCAAAGATTTAATTGAAATAAATATTTTACTATTATTATTATTATTTTTATTTGTTTATTTTTATTTGTTTATTTCGTTTTAAATTTTAAGGATTCATTAGAGAAACCTCAAAAGCACGATTTCTTTTATTTCTTTTTTATATTTTTATTTTCTTTGAAATCACGTGGCAGCTTAAAATAGTTGGAGAAATTGCACCAGATTTCGTTTGTCCTTTTAACCTAAAAGTTATTGTTATGATCTTATTTGTGGTTAAAAGGACAGACTGTATGAATTCGAAATGAGATAAGATTAGTTCATTTCTATTCTAGTCAGGCACAAGAAGTCCCTGCGGACCCTTGAGGGATCTGGTTGAGCTTTTTATTGACAGCTTTTTTTTTTCCGTTTTTTTTTCTTCCCCTTCTTCCTTTTTGCCTTCAAATCACACTTTGTGCTGAAGTTGGAAGAAGTTTGACATGACGTGAGTTTATATTCGTTTTGTGTCCACTTTGATCAAACTTTGCAACGTTTTTACAATTTTTACAAAAATTCCCATTTAGAAGCGTCAAATGCCGTCGAATGTTAAAACGTGTAAAATCGACTTGTAAAGTGAAGCAAAGTTCAAACGGTCAGTTGAATGGGGAAACTTGTGTGGGTGAAATTGACGGTAAAACTTCCCATGTCTAGTCACTTTTTTCTCTCTCTCTCTCTCTCTCTCTCTCTTTCTCTCTCTTCACTTGCTCTTTCACCATCGGATTGGTTGCTGGGCTACCGCTCGTATTTCATTTCATGTGTGGCTTTCTTTCAGAAAAAGAAGAATCACGACTCGCGTTTCGCTTATAGGCCCTTTGAGGTCTGAATATGTTTTAAAAAATGTATTGTGCTTAAAGGAGATGTTTGGCTTTAATCGTAAACCGATCCTGTGGAAAAATAAAAGATGTTTTTTATCATTTGTTTACTAACATGAAAGAATAACAAGAGTGTTTGTGGTGTGGACGAGTAAAAATACGAGTTGTGATCGTGCAAACTAACTTAATGGTTTTTTTCTCTTCTTTTCCTTTATCGTGCAGTTGTTCAGGATAAAGCCTCTTCCGGTTCTTGTAAGTAGGCGATCGCATATTATTTTGTTTGAGTTTTGCATGGTTGACAGCAAGCGCAATGATTAGTTTGAAATTGAATGCAATTTGTTTAGCTTTGCTTCTTCCCGCTTTATCCCGCTTCATCCCGCTTTATCTCGCTTTATCCCGCTCGTTGTTCGTGTTTTGCTTTATAACTTCTGGAAGAGTTAGGAGCAGTGTTTGTTTAACAAAGAGAATATTAAATCGAGTGAAAACAAGTTCCTCTTTAATCTCTCTTTTCTATTTTGGCATTAATGATTGAATCTATCCCCTATTTATCAATTTTCTTCTATGAGACGTGCTGATCCTTCTATATAAACAATGAGTGAAGTATTATCCATTCCAGATATTCGTACGCGCCCAGTTCGACTACGACCCAAAGGACGACGACTTAATCCCGTGCACGCAGGCAGGAATTACATTTCACACCGGTGACATCTTGCAAATCATTAGTAAGGATGATCATAATTGGTGGCAAGCCAGGAAAGAAAGCTGCGACACCACGGCCGGCTTAATCCCCTCACCTGAGCTTCAGGAGTGGAGGACAGCTTACATGGCCATGGAGCGCTCCAAGAGAGAACAAGGTAGTTAAAACGAAATAAAACATTCGCATTAATTCGCAATAATTCTGTCATCTTTTTGCAGTTAATTGCTCAATTTTTGGTCGAAAAAAGAAACAATATCGGGACAAGTATTTGGCGAAACATAACGCGGTTTTTGACCAGCTAGATCTGGTCACTTACGAGGAAGTGGTCAAGCTGCACAGTTTTCAAAGAAGGACGCTCGTGTTATTAGGTATTGATAAAATTGTGTGAGATTTTTTATTGTTTTTTTTTATTTATTACAATGTTAAAAACGCAGGTGCTCATGGTGTTGGTCGACGACACATCAAGAACACACTAATTACCAGCCATCCTGACAAATACGCTTATCCCATCCCCCGTAAGTTTGTTTACATTTACTCAGTCATTAAATTAAAACGCCTGACCGAATCTCTTCAGACACAACTCGGTTGCCCAAAAAAGACGAAGAAAATGGAAAAAATTACTTTTTTGTATCGCATGATGAGATGATGGCAGACATTGCGGCAAACGAGTACTTGGAGTATGGCACCCATGAAGACGCCATGTATGGAACCAAACTGGAGACAATCCGAAAAATACACCAAGAAGGCAAAATGGCCATCTTGGATGTTGAACCTCAGGTGAGAAAAAACACAAAAAGAAAAAGAAAAAGAAAAAAAAGTGCCGAAATTGAACTTAGCGCTAATTGAATCATTGACAGGCTTTAAAGGTGCTTAGGACTGCAGAATTCTCTCCTTTTGTAGTCTTCATTGCTGCTCCTACACTTACCGGCATGGTAGGCGATGTAGGTGTAAAAAGAAAACCGATTTAAATATGGTAATTGTGTTTGTTTTTCAGTTCGACGGCAGCCTCGAGCGTCTGGCAAAAGAAAGTGATCTTCTACGACAGGCGTACGGTCATTTTTTTGACTTGACCATAGTAAATAATGATATCGAAGAGACAATACAGCTATTGGAATGTGCAATTGAAAAGATAGGCACGACGCCTCAGTGGGTGCCTGTCAGCTGGGTTTATTGATTCCGCTTTTGTCGCAATTCTCATCACACAACAAAAAGAAAAATGATTCCAGAAAAATTCTATCCCCTCCCTCCCTCCCTCTCTGTCTCTGTCTCTGTCTCTATCTCTATCTCTTTCTCTCTCTATCTCTCTCTCTCTCTCTCTCGCATCGCATCGCCACAGTCATCAAATCTTTAAATAACACAAATCACACTAGTAATAATTATATCATCATATTTACAATAGAGTTGAATTGTGCTTGACTAATGCTACAATCGAGTGTTGTACCTTTTACCGTTGGAAGCAGAGAGTGAGTTAGTGGTCTTTTTTTCTTTTTTTCTTCTTTTTTCCTTTTTTTTTTTTTTTTTTTTTCTTCTTTCCACCTTGGTGGAGCTGTAGTATGCGTGTTGACGTGTTCATGCTTATTACCTCCCTGCTCTTGAGTTTACAGTTTGTTTCCAAAACGTTAAAACGATGTATAAAATTGGAGTTTTGTTTACTTTAAGTTTGCTTAAGACTTGACAAATTTTCACATTCTTTTCAAGTGCTTCCAAAAAAATGTGAACGAAACACAAAACACACCGTAAATGGCTCAATTTTTTTGGCTATTTCTATTTTTTTTGTGTATTTTGTGATCGTTTAAAGATTTCTCAATCATTGGTGCATGTAAACGTTTTGTCCGGAGTTAAAATCATAATTCTTTAGCAATCGTGATGCTAATACGTATTAAATTTAATGCTTTTTTGCATCATAATTTGTAATAACTCGTAAAAACAAAATAAGAAAGAAAGAAAGTCAATTAATCCGCAAAGACATTCCTGATACTCTTTTAGTAACTTCATTTCAAAATGTGGTCACTTAACATCACGTGACAACATATATTCTTTATACACTTGTTAACAGTTGTCCGATAATTGTATTATGTGGCTCGTTGAAAGTGGAAAACGACTAAATCAATTATAATTTCAAATGTATTTTGAAAATTAGAAGTTGTGCATTAATCCAAACCCAGTATTAATTTCAATATTTTTTAATACATTCTTACAGATCTATTTTCCCCTATCCGAGTTGTGTAAAACGTAGCGTGTAAATGGGTAGTAGATTCTGTTTCTTGTAATAAGTTCTATCAGGTACATTATATCATTATCGGTATTATTAATTCTGGACTAATTTTATAATTTGTTTTTATTGTGTAACGATATTTTTTGATCCTAAAGCAATATTCAATTGTGTAAAAGACGATTTCTGTTATGTTTGAAAAGGTTATTCCAAGAAATGTTTTTTTGTTAATTCAGTTTTTGAAAATAGAAAACAATATATCACTCGCCTTCTAATTTATTAACGAGACTTGGTCAGAGATTTGAGTGCCATTGTATTTTTTCTTTGAATTGTAAATACTTTAACTAGCTATTTGTGTTTTTATGGAGGCCCTGAATGTGCTATTCAGATGATTAAATGACATGCATTCTGTTTTTGCAGGGCTCATAAATGATCAATCGTGTTCGGGTAATTAAATTAATTTTTTTGAAAAACAAACTAGCTACCAAAACAATTGTAGTCACTAAAAACAATTTAGTACTTTTTTTTTCGTTGAAATGGGTTTTGAGTTTTAAAAAAATGGAGCATCTAAAAAAATTTAAAAGAAATAAAGCTAGAATTATTTAATCACTTTGTACTGATTTTTGGTCAATTTGAAAAGCGACTTGTCTATACATTATGGTAAGAGTGTAGTGTTTTCATGTTAATTTCGTACGTTGAGTTCGAGCATCATCATTTCCTTATTTTACATCGAATACAGCACGGATGTTGTATTACCAGATTTTTTTCCTTTTAAAAGCTGTAAATGTGAGCCCACAGTCAATTGACTTTGTTGTTATTTCCTGTGTTTTTGTTCTCTTTTCCTACAGACTGATAGAGAAACCACATCGCTATAAAATCAAGGTGGAATGAAATATTTTTGTGTATTCATTTATTGCCTTTTACCGTATGTTTCGGGTGAGTTTAGGTCTGTAGATAATTTGTGTATACCGTATTCTGATACAAGATTTGTTTGTTTACTTCAGGTTTTGTTATTCCACCGCACAATCCTCTATTTGACGCACTTCGAAATGATTTGACAAAGGAATGCGTCGAGCGAAATCGCCTTGAAGTGGATGCGATTTTCCTTCGGCTACAAAATTGTCTTTCGGACGTAATTAAACCACTTTTTTCCGGTGTACTTCGCGATGGAAGGCTTATGGGACCTTTCGTACAAGTTTTATGCGAGTAAATGATTTTTTTTCTGTTTAAATTGGCCAAATTGGCTAAAAATTGTTTCTACACAGCAAAGCAGATTTATTAGTTTGCTTCGTCAAAGCCGAAGATGAAGTCAAAGTATGTTTGACCAAAGAAAAACAAGAATACTTTGAATACACGTTACGAGCAATGGCTGCATCAATTATTTATGGGTGTAAAAAAGGCGGCGAAGCGTTCAAATGTACGGAGAAATGTTGCACTTTCGATTTATTTTTGTTACTAACATTTAATATTACAAAATAGCTCTTTTCAGTAAAGAAGGCAGCACTTGCATGTTCAAGGCTCAACCTCATTTTCCACATTGTGCAAAGCTGTTGCCACGTGAAGCAAAAAATAAAACCTTAAACTTTTGGTTTATGGAAAAACACTGCATGTACGTATTTTGGTGTTTCACTTTGTTCCAAGAATTAATTCATTGTTTTGAACAGCCAACAAGGACAATTCGCGGACTGCATCGTGAACGTATTAAAAGCCAGATGTAACGACGATAAGGTGGCTAATGTGTTTCACGGTCTTTTCAAGGCAATGTTTGCGAATACGCCGTGTGAGCCTTATTACGACAATAAAACTAACAATCTAAAAGCAAATGCCTATCTGTTGGTTATCGGTACTTTGCTGACGTTGATGCGTGCTGTGTGAATAAAATGTTTTCTCGCAAATCTAGTGTTTGTGATTAAAGTAAGCGAAAGAGGTTGCAGATATATTAATGAAAAATGGCGTCAGCAAGAAAAAGAAAGAACAAAATCATAAAGCGGTTTTGATAGTTAGCAACTACCTTAATTTACTGCACTTGTAGCAAAGGAAAACAGGCAAAGGTGAGTGACCACCATTGATATACTTTTTTCATTGCTACGACTCAATAGGGAGATGATAAATATGCCAAAGAATTGCGAGATAAGGAAGGTGCAGACGTGCAAGGATTTGGTACCCACAACACCAAATGCGTCTGCTTTACCGGATGTGTACAGAATTTTCTTGCGAACAGCAACATGACAAGCCGGGAGCTTATGCCGATATAATGTCAAAGTGTCAGGCTTTTCATTTATGCTTGCCGACTGGTTAGAGGTTTGCGGCTCTTAAAATGCGATTGGGCCCGGGCAGTCAACTGTTCACATTCGAGCCGCCACTACATTACCAATAAACATTTTCGACATAATTATATGTCGAAAATGTTTAGTATGCATACACTGTTGCGTGGCGATGTCATTCAGAGTGCGGAAGAAATGGAAGAAGTTAATTCTGAAGCTAATGATGTATCAATTGAAGCTACGACAAGGAAGGTAGAAAGTTTTAAAAATGCATTAAATATTGCGTTGTCAGGAAAATTAAGTTGCATTATTTCAGCTGAGTAAATCTATTAAACTTTAAAACAACTTTGCAAACAAACTGAATAAAATAAGCGTTTATTGT
>JAQFXT010000600.1:0-30992 GCA_034683725.1 Strigamia crassipes
GTGTAATTTTTGTAAAATTTGTTTGTTTTCAATTCAATTTTCGTGTAATTTTTGTAAAATTTGTTTGTTTTCAATTCGTTTTTCTTTTCTTTTCTTTTCTTTTCCACCAATCCCCTAAGTCAATTAAATGACTGATTACAACAATTTCTGTTTCAAATGAGGACAGAAACAGAAATGCGTGATGAAATGGTGCATTGAAACTAGTAGCCTAGTTTGAAAAGACCCGAATTATTGAAAAGTCATCCCAGTACTAATCTAACCAATAGCAATTGCAATTCAAACGCTAAGCTCAATTCGCTTCTGGCCCCTTCGTTCTTCGTTATCTTAATTCCTTAAAACAAAAACGGTCAACTTGTTCTCATTTATCCCTGAAAACTGTTTCACGTAACTGGTTCAATGCATAAAGTTGAGTTTAAGATCTGTTTTCTGATGGTTTTCCAACACTCAAATTGCCTCGAGCTCGGGCTCGGGCTCAAGCTCGGGCTCACGCGATGTTGAGTCAAGAAAAATATGCACAGCCCACAGGCTGCACGGAATGGTAGTAAATAAATTGCCTTCCTCAAAAAGCTACAACACAAAAACAACATCAAAAAAAAAAAATAAAAAAAATAAAAAAAAGTAAAAAGTTAAGAGATAAAGTTTACTCATTTAGCGCATTTATGTCAAGTGTCATTAAAGCATCGTGGATAATAAAACTGTCCGTGCAAAATTCTTCGAAGACGCGCCAGTCCCCGGGTCCGGGCCCTAAAATCCAATGGACCCACGACACAAAGACAACTAAGCACGCATTGCCAGTCGATGAGTATTTAAAAAAAAATGTAAATTAATATATAGCAATAATTAACCCATCTCAGAGGTCAACCGATCTAAGTCGTTGCGTGTTGTTGGCCATTTTGATTTGACGGTCATAAAAACGGTTCAAAATTTTTCAACCAGACAATAGCATAACCGCTAAGCCTCAAACGACACGAGCAACAACAACAACAACAACAACACATTTGTTTCTTTCATAAAACACGAATTTTCAATTCGAACGCGTCTCAATTTTTTTTGTTTGTTGCGCCTTTAACCTTTTTCCCCGCTAAGATGTCACGCTGGCTTTGGGCATTTATGCATTCATGACTTAAATCGAAAAATGCAACTCGAGACGAGCGCAGAATTCCAATCCAGCCAACACAATAAAAAAAAATTAATAAAACGAAACGTATATATTTCATACATTTTTAACTCGCATCGAATTGTTGCGGTGACCAATCAATGCTACTCCAGACTGCAGTCAATTAAGGAAGGTGAATGGAAAAACCAAACAAAAGCCTCAACCACCACCTTATTTCCCAGGTAGGTGGCAGTAGCAAATTAACACTTTATTACCCAACGTATAATTTGCTAATGATTCCTTTATATGTGGTTACTGGTTATTTAGTGCCAACCTGCAATTGCCAGATCCCGATATCACATTTCAATAGACACCGGAAACACATTTCAACATTTCCACCGCTGGCCCTCGCAAAAATCAAGTAAAATTTCGAACAAATCGACGAAACAAAAGAAAATCAATCCAACGGTTGAAATGCAAAAGTAATTTTTCTAAAATATTGTCGCGATCGTGTAGTGGCCGTTCATGTTCGGAATGAAAGCATTAATAATTCATAGCCGTCATCCTGTGGCTGTTGGCGAGGCTGTTCGCGGTGCTGCTCGCGGGGTTGGGCTGTGCGAGGCCGTAGGTGAGGTTTTGCTGGGGGAAGAGATCAATCGTGCACCGGCAGCTACCTCGATTGATTGCCGATACGTGTGAATGAGTAAGTAGGCGCCCACTGCGAGTTAGTTGACTGTCGAATGGCGCGTGAGATGCATTTTTACAACGCACACTTTGCAACTTAAAGGGTTTTGCGCGCATTTTAGTTCAATGGGTGTGTAATTAAGATGGAGATCGGTCTTTTTGCTGCTGTCAGCATCGACTACGGGGGGATTTGTTAAGTGCGGGATGAGGCGAAGGTGAGGAGGGTCCCTTGTGTTTACATCCAATTCCTGCTGCGCAAGTGACAACTCGGCTTAAACCTGTCATTATTTCTTTCTTACTGCTAAATTCGGTTACAAATTTCGACCTTAGTTACCTACGAACATCTTGTGCGGTCAACGTTTATACATTTGCTTAACGCCAATGAAACCCGCCAATCAAAATCAAATTCAAGAAACAAAACAAATCCGCTCCAAACAACAAAAAATAAATAAATGCAACAACAAAATGTTAACATTTCAACGTTTGAAAATTAAAATTTAAGAAAAATATCAATAAAAAAAAAATAAAAAAAAAAAAAAAAAAAAAAAAAAAAAAAAAAAAAAAAAAAAAAAAAAAAAAAAAACAAGCAGGAAATAAAGTACAAGCATGAAGCGTTTCAACTTTTGAAATTACGTAATAAAGATTAAAATTTTGATAGGAAATAAAAGCCACATTTTTATCATTAATGATCGGTTGATACTAATTTTCACACATTAATTCTGATTTTTGCATCGTAATTTGAGGTTTAGCGCTGCTGTTTTTGCAAATAAAAAAATGGCGCTCCGAGTTGAAATTTCGAACGAACGCCCGTCGTCGGACAACGCAGTCGCTGCAAATGACTATTAGATTGACTACCGACGATGCTCTCAAGTTTACACAAGAGGAAAATATTTCCAAATAAACCGATCCACTTTTTCGAAACGGGGTGAAGTGTTAGCAAACAATTCAACTTTAACTCGCAATTTATTGCGTTTCAATTGATGTCAGACTCGAATTTGAAACACTTCCAAATTTGTGCTCGTCGATTGCAAAACCGAAATTCCAAATCCGCTAAGTGGCAGCCATTTTGGATCAAATATTAAACACGTTTAAGAATTTCAATTCGTTCACTTTTGCTCATTTGCTGTCACCACCTGCTAATGTCGATCCGAACCGAACCAATGAGCTAATTGACTAAAGACCAGATTGCGCCCCAGCCAACGTTAGATAAATCACCAGATAACTTTAGATTCATTCGGTGATGAATGATCCTGAGTTTGCGTCAATAAATCCAGGCCTAATTAGGTCAGTTTTTTTTTCTTTTCTTTCTTTCCTTTTTTCTTTTTCTAAACTAGCGACGGTAAAAAATGTCCAAACAAATGGCAGTGCTAGTAAAATCGAGTGGTAAGTAAGTGAATGAATGAATGAATGGGGTCGAGGTTGGCAGCAACTGCTGTCGCCCTCGCCCTGGCCCTCGCCCTCAGCCCCACGGGACCCGCGAGACCCTCGGTGTTCGCGCCCGGGAGGGCATCGAGGAGTGCGGCCTCCCCGTCGCGCTAACACCGGTTCCGGTAGAGGTGAAGAAAAAGGAACAGGTAAATAAGGGGGGAAACGGGGAGGGGAACCGAGGGTTTGTTTGTTTGCACAGTAGTAGCACAGAGACATAAATAAATGAATAAATAAATAGAATAGGGTTAAATGGATGGAAAACTAAAGTTCGAATTTTGAATTGGAATTTTACTTCGTGACTTTTAAAAAAAAAAAAAAAAATCTTTTTTTTTTATCGTCCTTTAAAAGCGCAATGAAAATCTCCCCTGAAGGATAGCCGAACGAAAAACTCAAATTCAGCGAAGGGAAGAGAAGAGAAGAGAAAGAAAACTCTTATCGCGGTTCCATCAGAGGGCGCTGCTGGACCTAGTTCGAGGACTTCCTGCCAGGTAGGCCTTAAGGGCCACTTCCGGTCATCTTGAAAGCGTGAGGTCAATCGACGGTGTAATGCCACGCGCTATCAGATAAAACGGCTCAAAAACAGGATGATGAAAGAATTGTAAAAAATAAAAAAATAAAAAAATAAAAAATAAAAAAATAAAAATAAAAATAAAAAGATTAAAAATTTAATTAAAAATTCTAATCACGTCGAGAAAACTTCTCCGATATACGAGAAAAGAAAAGAAGAAGGAAAGAAGAAGGAAAGAAGGAAAAAAAAAAAGTGTTGGCCTTGTAAAACCGACGGCCATGAGTATGTCAACACAAACAAAGTGGAAAGTACAACACCCCCCATTGACCACGTGCTGCACACCTCGGCGAAGAGAGAAGAGGACGAGAGAAATATTTGAGCAAAGGGATGGAATTAAGTAGTAATGAGAAATAAATAATGGCAAATGGACTCGTGGGAAAAGGTAATCGATGATGTCAACAGGGGGAGCTGCTGACGTGCCACTTAACGATTTTGCCGCTCGTGTTTAGTTGACCACAAACACGAGTACCGGGGCAAAAAACGCGGCAGAAAAAAGGAAGGCGCTTTCAATTATTTACGCCGGGTAAACACCATCCGGAGAGCGCACTTAGGGCGAAGACGAACCGGCAAAGGCGAAAAGTCGCGATCGGACCACGATTGAGATGTTGGATTGTTGGATTGTTGGATTGTTGGATTGTTGGATTTGGTTCCACCTGTTGGTCCGACGGAGAATTGCGACTGCGACGGCAATTGTTGCTTAATAGATCTAGTAAGGGTGATGGGTGATCGGTGATGATAAAACGAGAATAATGATAGATAATTCGAGGCGAGCATATAATAAGATAGTTGTCTATTAATATACGAAACCATGGTGCAATTTGTCGCCTATTACCGCAGCTTGTTGTCGATAATTACACTTGATTAGGATTGGGCAAATTGCTATAATTGCAAAAATTGCCTCCCCAACTTAGAATTCCATTGATTACAGAAAGGAAAAAGAGCACCGTTTACAGCTCGTTCGACAAATTAAGCAAATTGCACACATGAGATATAAAGAGACGACCAGTTCGCTCCCCGATGCCACTACCGAGCCGAGGCGCGCACGGAAAACAACGGCAAAAAAAAAAACAGGCAAAACACGACCAAAAACAGGCAAAAACGCAAAACGCAACGAAATCAAACCCCCAGAGATATGTCTCTCTCACCTGCGTTTGCGTCAGGCCCAGCGACGCGGCCAGTTCGGCGCGTTCAGGCAGTGCCAGGTACTGAGTCCTTTGGAATCGGCGATTCAACTGTTGTAACTGCAGGCTCGAGTAAATAGTGCGTGGTTTCCTCATCTTTTTGCCTTTGCCGTTCACGCGGAGCGTCTCCTCCAACTGCGTCTTATCTGCAAAAAGTAAGCGAACAAACAAATAACGACACATTCTTTCTTTCTTTCTTTCTTTCTTTTTTTTAAAAAAAAAAAGTGACATTTTTAAGTATTTTAGTATTTTGTATTTTTTAAAAGTATTTTTTTTTTGTTGTTGTTGTTTTTACCGTCGCGTGGTGGAGAGGCACACTGTGTTTGATACGAGCTGAGGTACGGATGAGGCGAGTAACTGTTATTCATGGTCGGGAAATGGTATCCACCGAGCGGCGGCGGCCTGCCCGCCTGCGCCGAGCTGAAGGCGCTGTCGTGCTGGCTTTGGTAGCCCGAGCGGATCGGGTAGTGAGGCGCGTGTGCCATGCCGATGCCCTGTTGCTGTAACTCCATGAAGGCCGATTTGCCGGCCACCTCCTGCTCAAGGCCGTCCGCAGCGCCCGCCATATTGGCATAGGGGCTGGAGAGATCCGTGAAATTCAGCGTGGTGACTGATGGTGAGAGATGCGACAAATAGAAAAGAAAAGAAACCGGGGACAAAACCAACGTACACGCGGAGAGGGAGACACGGAGCGGGCTAACGCGCGCCAACCACCAGCTCTACACTTAAAACTGACGAGACCAACCTCTCGCTCCAACAGCCCATCAATATGGCTGCTAAGCTCCGCCTCCGCGCCGCGCCTACCGCGCTCCCATTGGACCGCGCCGTCGATGCCGGGCCGCGTGCATGCGACTAATTGCCCGTCATTCCCGTCATTCCGTCCATTCCGTCCATTTTGTTCATTCCGTCCCCGCCCGCTGCACGCTGCACGCTGCGATCGCCGTACAATTTCAACCAAAACATTCTTTTTTTTTTAAAACATTTTTTTTAAAAACATTTTTTTTAAACATTTTTTTTATTTTTCTTCTTTCGGGTTCGGGGTTGCATGAATGGGCGCTCTGCGGGGGTAAGGACGAGCTCATCGTCCCTGTCACCGGACAGCTTAAACCGCGGGCGGCTGGCGCCGCGTGCCTCGCCACAGTTGGGCGCTTCCCTCCCCGTTTGCGCGGGTAAAATAGGCTCGTCCTGTGCGCATGCGTCGTCGTCAAACATGCGGCTCTCACCTGGGCTGATTTATTGAGTTCGGTGCATGCTAGACGCGACTACCCCTGCCTGGCGCCATGCGGCCGCCCGCCCCCTGGCGCAAGGGGGTCACGAGAGAGAGGTGAGGCCTCCTCATCATCACCCATCTCACTAGGTAGGTGGTGGTGGTGGTGGTGCTGTTGCTGTTGCTGTTGCTGGTGCTGGTGCTGCTGGTGGCCAACGCCCAGTCCCCCCTGCTACCCTCGGGTGGTCACAACTAGTTTCTGTTTTAGACAATTTTGACGAATCTACAAATTGTGCAAAACGCAAATTGTACAAAAACGAAATTAAGTCTATCAGTTTGGTTTTAAGACAGTTTTACTCACTTTTAGACACTTTCAGGCAGTTTCAGACAGTTTTAGACACTTTTAGACACTTTTAGACAGTTACTTTTAGACTGTTATGGGTGTTCAACTGGGTCTAATTTACACAGTTTTATTATAAATTAAAAAAAAAAAAAAAAAAAAAAAAAAAACCCTGGTGGTGAAATTGGAAAATTCAGATGTAAACAACACTTAAATAATTATGGATTAATACGTTGTTTACGTGAATGTAGGTTAAAATAAGCCAAATGATTTGTTTTTCCTGGAATAAATATATTTCTTAATTATTATTTTTATAAAATATTCAGTTCGTTATTTGAATATTGATCGATGTGACCTTGAAATCGAGTTGTGGGTGGTGCGAGGATTTTTTTTTTTTTTTTTTTTTTTTTTTTTTTTTTTTTTTTTTTTTTCTTCTATTGCCGCTTTTAACCTTTGCGTGCGGTTCCGATGAAGAAAGTTGTAACATCCTCATCTCAGTGGACCGTGAACTTGTTTGGACACTGGTTGCGTGTCGAAAGAGAGATAGAGGACACTTCGGGGCTTTTCCTACGATTTTTTCCCAATATCCTGTGGACAGCACTCAACGGAAGTGGATTCGCTGCTAGACACTCGCGCCGGAAACTCGTAGACCGCCATGATTTATGGGCTGACTGAGAAATAACGATCGCAGCAAGAGATAAAAAGAGGAAATATTCACAAAAAAAAAAAATTAAATTTAAAAAATAAAAAAAAATTAAATAAAATAAAATAAAAATAAAAAATGAAATGAAATGAACACTCGAACCCCTTTTGCAAAACTATGCTCGGAGTCAACAATTTAACACCCAGGTGGCTCGTTCTGGGTTCTGGGTCACCTGCCCTTTTGACTTTATCACTTTGGTGTGGTGAAAGCTTCAAAAATGGGGGTGGATATGGCGTTTTTACTCCAGTCAAGTTTGATGGACAGGTGGCGCCACTTCTTCTCGCTTAAATTCGAGTTAATGAATGAGACTGCACAATTTCCACTTGACAAACATTTTGCGTTTCCAACAAACAACACCAACAACTAGAAAAATAAAAAAAAATTAAATAAATAAAAAATGAAAAAAATGTAAATGAATTTGAAAACGTAAATCGTAGTTAGGAATTTTTTTGTTTTAAACTTACGCATTGTCACATGGAATGCACGCGCGGATTTGAACGTACCTTTGTCTCGCGGGGTTTCCCCGGAGAGCGAGAGACTTTCTGCTGTCAGATTAGAGGGTTCTGTTTAGGCAGGTGTTGAAGTACATCATCTTTAAAGGCTTAGTTAGTCCGCTGCTGGCGAGGATTAGTCCTGGAGGGAGGAAAGACGATTGGAAAAGAAAAGCCAGCTGCTTCGTCGCGATAAAACAATACTACAAATGGTGATTAATTTGAATGAAATGCAACCGGAACTAAAATAAATAAACAAATAAAAGCATTCAAAATCGTCCGAAACTTAAACTAAACAAAACAAACCGCGGCCATCTTTGATTCTATTAAACGAGGTGTCGGTCTGTTTTTAACTACAAATTACAAATCGTTAGAATTACTTAGCTCGACATTTTCTTTCGTCATTTTAAAGCCATTTTAATTGTAGAGATGGAAAATGAAACAAAAAGTAAAAAAAATTAATGGTCACATTTGGGTAATTGTAAAATCAGGTATCGGTCTTTTTATAAAACGTGATGTCATCGAGAGTTCCGGATTCGGTTTTTCGTTTTTAAATCACCGTTTGATTTAGACAGAAAAATAATAACGATAAAACTACGTTATATTTTGATCACATCGTTGAAAAGAAAAGAAAAGAAAAGCAAAAACGAAACAAACATCGATTAAATCCATCATTAACTGAGTTTAAAAGACGACTTATCGGTCTACCATTACCATACCACGTGACGCCTCTCATGTCTCATTACGCAAGCGCAATTAATGTAAACCATACGCGTTTAATTGGTTACTAATTGTTCGAACCCATGTGCAGCGATAAGGAAACCGTATAATTTGAATTTCCCACGCAATTGATGAATTTTCGTGAAAACATTGAAAAGTCCGATACAGCGTGGAAGTCCGATACCACTGGGACTGAATCCGAGGCCGAGGCATTGGGCGCATCTATAGATTTTTGACGCTTTTATTCGATTGCAAGTTCGAACGAGTACACGCGTGGGAGGAAAGCGAGTGGGGGTTGGATGAATGAAGAGCCAGACGCCTGTCAGTTTGCTTACATCTTGCCAATGAAACTCGGAGGCAGGTGAGGTCTTGATCAGCCGCGAGGGACGTGCAAAAGGGGGCGCGGGTGTAGTGAGGGATGACATCAACTGCTTTCCATATCAAAGATGATGTCATGTCTTTTTTGTTTTGTTTCGCAACAACAAGCGTGCAGTTTGATGGCTCCATTCTTGTGTGCGGGGGAAGCAGATGGCGGAGCGTTGAATGGGGTCGGAATCGGAGTCGGAGTCGGAGTCGGAGTCGGAGTCGGACCCCTTTTTGCCCCAAATTCCATGCCGCGCGACCTTGAGGTTTTCAAATTGACCCGGAAGTGTGAAATGAGTGCGACTGTAATCGGAAGTAATTAGGTGTGACGTCATGTCAAAGTCGGCAACTCGTTCTGCAATCGAGCTTGTATTCAATACGAAATAAAGGATTCGCGCATGCGTGTTCGAGGTGTCGACGGTATTGATTGGTGTTGCAAGTTTTTTAGGATTGATTCAGATAAATATAGTTAGAGTTTTCGCTTTCTTTTTACGCTTTATTGAGCTGGAAATTTTCGAAAAATTAAAAACAATATCGGTGAATATAGATGAATGAAATGTTCAATTGGAGTTGTTGGGTTTTGTAAAGCACATTTTCGAGTCCAGATTTAATTTATTTTTAAATTTTTAAATTTTATATTTATTTTTAATTTTAATAATAATATTTTTTTTTTTTTTTTTTTTTAAATTCGCAATTTATTTAGTTTGAAAATTTCCAATTTATTCGCCACCTGCATTTGGAAACATCGACAGCTGGTCAGCTTTTGACCACAGTTCGTGGGCGTGAGAAAGCAGCTGGTGGACTTTATGAAGTGATGGACAAGAAGTTTCACAACAAATAATAAATAAAAAAAATTAATAAAAAAAAATTAATAAAGAAATTAAAAAGAATAAAAAAAAAAAACCCCAAAAAAACAAATGAAACTCCGCCTCGTGTTGGCAGCTCTGCAAAACCCAGGACACATCGATTTTTGTTGAAACAGAATTTAAAATAAAAATTACTTATGAAAATAAAAAAAGTATTTTTTTTTCTTTCTCTAGTTTACCAAATCTAAACGTGACAATGATGAGCATTTATTTTATTACGGTGCTGCGCATTTTGGAGTTTATAGTGTCTAAATGGTAATTTTAGTTTCAATGACGATAATAATATTAATAACAGTAATAATAATAATGACAATAAGTTTATTTCTCGTAACAAGAAATATTGTGTAAATGTATACACACAAATGGTTTTTGGATTCGAAACGTCGCAAAAGTGACAGCGCATTTAACGCTGAATTCACTCTGGAATAAAATTGGCACTCAATTTCTCCAGTGTGGAATTGCTTAATGCGTACAAATACACTGCTATAATTACTGTAATTGACTCCTTAATAATCATCTTTGTGACAACTTTGGTCACTATAATTATTAAGGGATAAAAATGCTATCGTCTAATCTGTCTATTTACAGGTCAGAAATTATTGCCCAATGATTAACCGCTGATCACTTAATTGATTTCAATGTCGTTTAGTTGAGTACAAAGTGACTAGACACTGCTGATTTCACATGAATCCTAACCTACAATACATGCAATACTTAGTGCCATTCGTATCAAAGACGACGAAGCTTTCAGCGAACACATTAAAAACTGTGGTGGCCTTGGTCAACCATACCGCACTGTGTACTCTGTTTTGAAACGTTTATTACACTTCAGAATCTTGTCCTGCAAATGTCAACAAGAACTACTGTATATAACACAGGTAGTTTCTAGTACAAGCAATCAAAACAGTGATAAATCCTATTCAGCCAATTGCTTTGTTTGCGTTTATGTATAGGATTATCGACAACTATGAAGGCCACATGCTCGTTGACAACCATAATTTGAAATAACCAAAACCACACTTAGCTGAGCTATAAGATAAATGCACACCCTACTTTGCTTAGCTACAGAATGCTTATGGGGCATTATGACTCACATTGTTTATGGTGAAAACAAGCAATATCGTACAGTGAATAAACTGAATAATGCCATTATGGTGAAAACAAGCAATATCATACAGTGAATGAACTAAAAATTGCCATTATGGATGCCTGGAAGTCATTATCAACTGAGCAGCTAAGAAAACTGGTCAATTCAATGCCAGACAGATTATTTAACCTCATTTCAGCAAATGGTGGACCCATAAAATACTAAAGAAGCAAAAATGTGTATGGTATGTTTATACCATACATCTGTGATAATTTACGATCAAATGAACCAATTGTCATAAAAATTGTACAGAATATGTAAAATACCATCAGAAAACATTTAATTGTAGAAGCTTAGTACTCATCAGTACTCATAAGCCCACAGACTTATTGGTTAATTAAACTAGGAAAACTTTCAAAATATGAATGTGTTTATACTTTTTGAACGGACAACCATGATAAGGAGAAAGAAAAAGCAAAGATTTGTTTACCAGCAGCCACGGTTGTGCAAAACATGTTCAAATGAGTTGTGAAATCAACAATAGTCATAACAAATGGCAAACATCGCGCCATTTGACATAAATATATATATTGAGACTGGTTACATCATGATCACTTAAAAATAACAAACTACAAAACAGAACCATTTGAAGTACAGAATACTTTAATAAAACTGCACTAAAATGTGACTAAGTATATCAAATAATCTTCTCAATTTCTAACAAATAGAATTTATTGACACAAGCAACCATGAGTCAGAGACACCAAAATCTGACATAATTAATACAACATGAGTAATACTTAACTCAAGATTTGAACTGTCCCAGGCCTGGAATAGCCTCTGGGAGAGATCTCAAGGACAAGGAACTGAACAAAAACTAATATGTGTCGTGAGCATGCTGTAAAACGATAATCTCTCAGTAGACGCATTTAGAAATTAATATAGACCAAACACTATTTTAAACTAAACATTCGAACTGCTTGCCTCGATCTTATTCAAAACACGGCGGCCGTTTAGTCCCTTTTCAGTAGCAGTGGCGTGCAACATTTAAACAATAAAAAAATGTTTAACTGCAAAGTAAATATTACTTGATGAATGCGCCTATTAATTTTACATCAACTGCAGCAGTTACAAATACACAATGTTGCACGATACTGAACCAGTAAAACGTCAAACTGTCTTCCAAATCCACCGTCCATTTCAAAAATGAATTTCAAAACCAGTCAGTAAAGCAGCCACACGTACTGACGTACCACACACGAGTGAAAAACAACGGGAACTGAATTGTACTTACAATGGCACTGAAAAGAAAAATTGACTAAAATATCATGAACGTACCTAACTAGAAATAAAAAAATATTAGTTCCGATCAACCCGTCGAGAATTGAGAAAGAACACAATTAGAAACCACAAACCAAATCAATGCTAACAGATTTTTCAACAATTAATATTTGTTAGTGATGTTTAGTCACCACTAGGTGGTAATTAGAAGTCGTTATGAACTATAAACTCATTAAAGTGAACTAAATATGCTCAAAATTTGAAATAAAGCGGACCAAGATGGCAATTAATTGAGGCCAGAAGTGATTAAGTAAAATTGAAAGCAAAAGCGAATAAAGTAAGATTTGTACTCATCCTATATTGTACCAGAAAATGCTTGTGATGTAACGGAGGTAAAGAATCCAAATGTTGAAGTTGAAGTTGCGGGCCGAAGTGAGGCGCACGGCGTGCGAGTGTATTTTAGACAAAAATGACCAGCAGCGAGGAAAGAAATGGAGTTTTTATTATAGATGGAGCCCAATTTGGTTCCAAATTCAACACATTATCTCTAGAATACAGATCTGTAGTGACGAGAAAATTATTCCTCTCAGCAGGACCTAAATCAGAGGCAGCCGCAGACTAAACACGCCAATTGAACGCAATTTGCCACCACTTTTCTCCATTCACCACCCACAGATAACGTTGATATTTATTCCTTTTTTTTTCATAAAAGTAGAATTCAATTCAGGCTCACGCTGGTATTAATGGTATTAATTAAACGACATAACTGATTTTATTTTTATTTTTATTTTTATTATTTTTATTTTATTTTACGTTTTGATAAAAGTGAACTGATTTAATTTTACGATTAAAATTGTACAGAGATTGGTGTACACGTTTGATTCGATGACGTAAATCAATCATTATTAAACAGTCGGTGACGAATTGGCAAATTCGTAACAATTTATAGAAAAAGCAATTAATATTAAATAAAAACAAATATTAATTTCGTCGAATTTTAATCGTATTAGATAGACTAAAATTTTTGCCGCGGTCTTTAAATGAGAGATTTCCGTCGAAAATCGTTTCGTTGAAATCGATCTAAACAATTGTGGAAAAATGTATAAAATATGTTCTGAAAATTTATAGGGACCGGTAGATGTTTTTTTTTTTCTTGCGTATTTGTCTCGAATTAAAGTTTTCAATTTTCTCGACTAAAAAATGAAATTCTAAGAAATGTTGTTTACTCATGCATTTAACGCTGGAGTGTACACGCGAAATCTCCATAGCAACGGAAACAGCATCCGGCTGACTTTGTGACTGTCGTTGCTAAGCAACACCATCCATAAATGCTCTGTTTGGCGAACGCAGCAATCAGCATCCCCCACGTAATTTGCCGCGTCTTCCGATTGCGCCATTTGGAGGCGCGCGCCAACGAGTAATTCGGGCTGATTACGTGTTCGGAAATTGAAGAGCGCTCTCCAATGGATGATGGCTTTGCGCATGCGCTTCACCGAGCATCCATACTCTCAAAAGTTTTCTGCTGCTATCGACAACTCTTTTTTTTTTTCTATTTTTTTTTTCCATTTCTTTCTTTATTTTTCTTCATTTTTCATTTTTTTAGGATTTTTATTTTTATTACAAATTGTTGTTTACATTCGAATTATTCTCTAATAAACCAAACCAACAAAAATTATACGTGTGGTTTCTGGTTTGTAATTTCAAAATTTGAAATGAGCGGAATGTTTTCTTAATGAAATCTTTTATTCTCGGTTTCAACGAGCTAGCCATCATTTAGAACTCAAGGGCAATCAAAGATGTATAATATCGAAACGAGATAAGTACGGAAGGCTGAAAAATGTACCGGTTCATTATCAAGGGCGTGGTAAATATCAAATAAAATGGGCGCGGTTTCGCAAAGAAAAAAATTGAAAAAATACTAATTGATTTTAAAACAAAAAGAAAACAATTTTAACCGATTAGATACTATAATTTCATAACTCAAGTAATTGAGTTTAAGTGGTGACTGGTGATGATTGGGCTTGATTGATCTTGTTTATTCATATCTAGATTGAATTATTGATTAAAATTGGATATTTCCACTTATTAAATCATTCAAGCGGAAAGAAAATGTTTTTATTTGTAATTTGTTTGCTTTTTTTATTAGATCGACCGTGGGCGAATTTTTATGCCGCCGACGGCTTGATTTTGCGGCACCAAACTGGTAACCCGGTGCCGAAAAAAACGAAAAAAAAACGAAAAAAGAAACAAAAAAAAAACGAAAAAAAAAAGAAAAAAAAACGAAAAAAAACGAAAAAAACCAATGGTGCGTGATTGATAGATTCGGGTTAAAATGGCATGCGCGTGTTATGTGTTTTTGTTTATTTTTGTTTATTGGCTGAAAAAAAATTGAAATTAATCTCAAACCAATGGATGCGATTAAATAGTCTTTATTAATTTCTGTTATTCCTGACCAACAAAATTAAAAATTAAATATAATTTTTATAATTTGTATTTTATTTGTTAAACTTTGCTAAATGGAGACCGGAAACGCATAAAAATGTTGGTGTCAGAGGTCAAGTGTCACGCTCGGCTGATGCTCAAAAGTAAGTTGGAATAGACAAACTCTTTTATTTTAAGTCAGAACAAAACAAAAAAAATATATATAAAAAAAAAAGAAAAAAATGGCCACCCACTCAAGCTGAAGAAAGACAAAGTGTTTGTGCTTGAAATTCATGCGTTGAAGGAAACGCACTCAACCGACTTGAAGGACATAAAGTACACTGTTGCATATACGAAACAACATGGCGAAACACATCCCCCCGGGGCTCGGTCCTTCGGCCATCCGTTGCCTCGCACGCAAACGTCTGAGAATTTCCTCATACATGAAGCTGAAAAACTTATTTTGACTTGAAAGGAACAAAGACAAAATATTATAATTTATATTTTAAAATTTCATGTAGAAATAAAAAAATTAAAAAAAGAATTATAAAAAAAATTATTAAAAAAAAAAAAAAAAAAATGGTTTGAAATCCGGTAACGAGATTAATTAATTAAAACTATGGATGGAAATTTTAATGGGAGCCCGTTTGAAAAGTGTTAGATTCTAATTAATTGTATAACTGTAATAACAGAGTGAGTAATTACATATCCGTGTAAATAATAGTGCATTTAGCTGAATTGAATAAAGCGATGACGGCTGCCTGATGCATTATGACGCGCTTCGAGATTAAGCTTAAGCTTAGGCTAAACCGTATTGTTTCTTTGGGTTTTTTTTTAATGAAAATTCCAAAAATGTTTTCTGTTATTTTTCTTTACGGCGCTGATTTTTTCCGGTTAATAATTCAAGATTTTCTTTTCTCTTCTTATTTGGGAGCGGTTTAATGGCCGTGAAGTTGTTGGAGTTGGGATAAAAGTGGATCTCATCAAATATTCAGCTTGATTGCGCGTTTCCATTGATAAAATGAATTGGTAATTACACGCTTTTCGTCAATTTCACATTTTCCTATTCGCTCGAGTTTGGTCCGTGTGAATTATTGAACGAAATGTTGGCATAAATCAAGTCAAGTAGGTGGCTTTTCACGATCATTTTCCTGCCTACTTCTCTAAAGATGTTTTTGGCACAACGCCGGAGCGAATTTCAATTTAAATAAAATAATAATAAGAAAAAAAATAAAAAAAATAAAAAAAATAAGAAACATAAAAAAAACTTCATGATTTAAATTAGTAAAATTCATGCTTTTGTTTTTCAATCATACATCATCAAATGAAATCGGCTATTTCTGTGAAAAACTTCAAAAGTAATAATTACGATTACACAAGTTCAATTGGTCGTTCAACGATCAAGGGCATTTGCAAAGAAAAACTGTGGTTAGCGAAGCACTATTCAGATTTCAGACTATATATTGGTTTGAAATCAAAATGAAGACCCAAAATAATGATTAGGCCACCTCCGTGCAACTTAAGTCCAATTTGGATCCTTAAATATAAGATTATATTAAATTGAATTTTACAAGTGAGTGGGTTTTTACAAAATTAAGTAGAAGGAATCATACGTGACGCCTATTTCGGTTGTGAATGGGTCAGAAGTCAGAAATGGACCACAAGACAAAAAAAAAACAAAAAAAAAAAAAAACTATTTATTGTTTCTAAATTCCATTCTTAAAGTTTTAAAAAAATAAAAATAATGAAATGATTAAACGACCTTGAATTTGGTTGATACACAAGTAGGAAAATGGAAGAGACATTTTGTATTTTGATTCGAAGCGCAGGTTGGAAATTGATGAGTTATAAATCTGATACTTGTCGTGAGGACATTTGGAGATGATATTTGGTGGGATATGTTGCCCCCTCCCACTGTCCCTGGTTCTTCTTTTTCCCCTCTATAGTCTGTCAGATGAGCCATAATGACAGGTTGCTGCTACTCCTAATGATAGCTGTCCCAACTGCATGTTGCCTTTGTCTTTTTTTTTCTTCCTTTTTTTTCCTTCCTTTTTTTAAAACTTGGTTTACTTTTGAAACATAGAAAGTTTCTTTCCCTCGACATATAAAACAAATTATTGTGTCAATTTTCTTTTAATTTTTCTTATTACAGTTTATTCTACGTGGTAATCAATAGACGGTTCTGTGATTTTTCTCAGCGTTTTCAGATTATTAGAAAATTTCTAATCTAGTTAGAAGATTTTTCGTTATAAAAAAATAAAGACAATTTTTTTTTTCTTCTGGTTTTGGAATTGTTTTTTTTTTCTTCTAAAATTATAGTTAAAGAAAGTTAGTTTTAAACAAATACAAATGAAAAAGGAGTGTTTTATGTTTTTAATTGCTACCACAAGATGTCGCCTAAACCTTGCAGCATTGCCACCCATTTTCTTTATATTTCAAACATTTCATTATTATTTTATTTAATAAAAAGAAGAAAATAAAGTTTCTCATCGAAGGATGAACGGACAAATTTCTTGTTTTGCTATAAGATGTCATATGGTTGAAGTTTTAAGCAAAAAATATCTTTTTTTTTTTAAATTTTAACTGGGTTGTGGTTTTAGCAAAAGAAATAATTATTTGGCCTGCAAATGGCCTTTTTTGAAATACGTCATTATTACTCCGACAATCAATCCAGGAATTCAATCTCCGGGAGCTGATAAGATATAAAGGCAGCTGCAATACTTGCATCATTTGACACTAGGAGTCACTATCTTCCAAAATATATTCACAGAGACAGGATGGATGGATGCCGTTTTGGCGGACTTTAGTGACGATCTAGTTTTGTCAAAAAGTTCTGTTTTGTCTCAAAAGCACGTTATTCATTCGAACAGCGCCAAAGTCAAATTGCGCGAGCGATTAAGGCGCAAATAAAAAATTGCCATTGCAATAAAGTTTATTGAAATTATGTATTTGAGAAAATAGTCAATTCTTTGCTAAATACATGAATAGAATAATTAAAGGTGATAAACACTGCCGTATTTATAATCTCTCCTTAGTCAAATAACTCGTAAATAAGGGTAAACCGGCCATTTCTTTCGTACGACATCATCAAAAGAAGAATTAAAGGTCACATGACCAATAATCCTAATTACTCCCAGAACGAGAGTATTTCCTAGATATCCCCCAGGATTGGAAGGACTCTGGAATAAACCCATCCCATTGGCTGGATTCTTGGGTAAACTTGTGACGATTCAAAACCATAGTTACAAAAACTCAATTTGTACACTAAATGGTGCCATTGCGCCATCTGACGTCAGAATTTCTCCAGATACCGAACAAAAAGCCATAAAATGCTTGTTTTATGAAAATAACGCATAAAAACACTCGTTTTATATGGAAAGTGTTGTGATATAGTGGTAAATTTACTCGGAACAACCGAGTAAATCCTAGGATCTAAACCTAACCTAAGATCGCCTAATTGTTAATATTCTATTGAGATCACATTTAGAGATGACTTGTCAACATTATTCTAATGTTTAAGGTGTTTGTTTACATTTACAGTACACCTAGTTTACAATAGAGGGCACCACCTGGTTGGTGGGAGATTTGTCCCGTCTACATGATCATGTGATGGTGTCATTGGTTGTGTGATTTGAGTTTTTTCCGAACTCTATTCCAGTACATGGATGTGAGAGGATGTGGAGTTAGCAGCCATTTGCTTTCCACAACAGAGTTGGGAATTCCAAAGATATTCCAAGAGGTTTCCTTATCCAAAGCCAAAGAGTGGATTTCATTTCTAGGTGAATGAAACCTATGCCAAAGAGAGTACTAATCAGATATTAGTGCAGCAGTGTTTTCAGTGGATTTTTCCACTAAAGCATATTCAAGGGCTTGCCAAGTGCACTGTTTGCATATTTAATGACTATTCTCAATATATAAATAGATCAGCATCTTTTGTGATGCTGACAACTTGTAGCGCCACCTAGCGACTCTTTTAATAAACACTCAATTTTAATTTATGCTAATGGCCGGTCTCCTTATTCGACTCTCCTGATTTCGAGAAAGATACAAGTAATTTTGGTTAGAACGCACCAAATTGGCGACGAAGAACGGATAATGCATCCACATCAATAGTTTGTATAACTTTTGGACGTTTTGTGAGTTTTTATGACATTTTCGGACTTTTTGCGCACTTTTTCAAACTTTTGACCACCCGTTAGACTTAAGTTTGGTGCAACTTTTTCAACTTTTTTTTGCAACTTTTTCAACATGCCGTCATCTCGTAGCTGCTTCCTGGAGTACAATCCCGAAACCGATTGGTACTTGTTCGTGGAACGCATGCAAAGTTTTTTCACTTTTGAGACAGTCGTGAACGATAAAATGCAGGTTGCATTTTTAATTGCGAATGTTGGAGCCGAAAATTACAAGAAGCTCTCGAACTTATGCTTACCTGATAAGCCAACCACTAAGACGTTTCAGCAATTGGTGGACCTCTTGAGTGGACATGCACGACCGCAACCTTTGATTTTGGGTGAAAGATGTCAATTTTGGCTGTGTTTTCAGGCACCAGCAGAGACTGTAGCGGATTATTCGCTTGCTCTGCAGACTCTCGCGAAGACAAGCGATTTTGGACTTTCTTTGTCATCAAATTTGTGCAACCGATTCGTATCAGGCCTTAAAACTAATCATATTTAAGTTACAGTGATCCACTCCAAGAAAATGGCTTTCGAGAAGTGCTACCAAACGGCACTCTCGATGGAGACAACGATGTCGAAAGTATTGGAATTATACGGGTGCTGCATGAATTTGTTGTCTTTTGTAATGATCTGTGGAAAACTTTTGTATGTTGGTTTATTATAGTTTTATGTTGGGACAAATCATGAAAGTCCATGTTGAACTTATTTGTAATGTATTTATAGTTAATTTTGTATAAAACTAGAATTTCGTCTGCAACTACATTGTATAACAAAAAGATTTGTTCTGTTTAACAGTGTATATTATTTCTCCCAGTATACACTAGGAGTTGTTCTGATGTTAACATTATTCTGCGAGTCTATTTTTTGTAAATGCAGAGTTGAGTCATTAAATGTTTTCCAACATGGCGGCATCAGCTGACAATTGATTTGCCTGCCCAAATTGAACTTTTGCTTGTGTTTTGCCAGCACACACGTTTCACCTGGACCAACAGCACTCTATTATGGTAGCAGAGAATGGTTCAGAACGTTTCCAGGGTTCAGGTGTAGACGAATTGACCGGCGCACGCGACGACTAGATGCGAGTTACGTCGGTAGCGACAGGCGCATTCAAACGAATTCGCGCACGGCGAAAAGTGGTTAGGAAGCTTTGGCAAGCGTTTACTAGATACGCTACACGTTTTTAGACGTTTTCAATTCGGTATTTCAATAAACAAGCAAAAAATGTGACAAAAAAACGGCCAAAAATTTCGACGTAAAAACGATGAAAAACAACGTAAAAACTACGGAAAACGGCGTAACAAAAACGTCATAGAAGCAACAAAAATTCGACGTCGCAGCAACGAAAGAAAACGAGTGGTAAAAGAAGGAAAAAGGAGCGAAAAATGTAGGAAAATCGGGGCGTTTGTACAAATTAATTTTGGCGCATTGACAACTCGGAATTTGGATATGGCCGAGGCACCTATTTTGTTGTGTGATGCAAGAGGACGTGACGACTGGCCTCAGTGGGAACAGGCTATTAACGGGGAACTGAAGTCTCCTGAAGATAAAGGGACATGGGTGCTTGTGAATCGTCCGGTGGATTGTAACATTGTTGGAAATAAATGGGTACTAATACAGAAGCTTAAAGCCAATGGCAGTATTGAGAAATATAAAGCAAGGCTTGTTGCGCAGGGTTTTTCACAACAGTTAGGTGAAGACTTTGTTGACACATTCTCGCCTATAGTGAGATATACCTCGCTGAGAATTTTATTGTCTCTAGCTGCTAGGAGACAGTGGGTGATTAGGTTTTATGACATTAAAACAGCGTACCTGAATGGTGATCTTAACTTTCAAATATACATGGAGCAGCCAAATGGGTTTAAAACCTCGGATGAAGTGTGTTTGCTTAAAAAGGGACTGTATGGTCTGAAACGGAATAGATGTTGCTGGTATATCACACTTAGCTCAAGTCTTGTTAGGATGGGTTCCAAGCAACTCATTAGCGATGAGTGCGTTTTCAAGAAGGAGTGGGAGGATGGAGGTTTTGTGATCGTGTCGATTTATGTGGATGATACGATATTTTTTGCAACTTCTGCTGTTGAAGCGCAGTGTTTTGAGGATCAGCTGAGTGCAGTTTTTGAGATGCGCAGTCTTGGTGTACCGGTGTATTTTCTATGGCTAAATATGACGGTGTCCAAGAAGAAGATAGAGGTTAGCCAGGATACCAATGTGCGGAAGATTCTGGAGCAGTTTGGGGCAACAAATTGGAAAACAAAGAAGACGCCACTGAAGGTGGGTCTGATGAAGGTTGTTTTTGGGGATACGGATTACCTGACGGATGCGGAGAAGGTTGTGTACCAAGAGTTAATCGAGTCCTTGATACATCTAGTCAGTTGCAATTGATTTGGCAATTCAGGTGTTTTTTCTTGGCCAGTTCCAGGCAAAGTCAAATTGCACGTCGTGGCTACTAGCAACACGGGTCTTATGCTATGTAAAGTTCCCTCAGAGTTATTGGTTGTTTTTTAAACCATCGGATAAGCTGCTGCAAGTATTTGTGGATGCAAGCTGGAATAGTAACATGCCAAATTCAAAGTCATATGGGGCTGTTGTGTTGAAGCTTGAATTGACAGCGGTCAACTGGGCATGTGCTAAGCAGAAAACAATGGCGCTGAGTACTTGCGAAGCTGAATTTGGAGCAATGATAGAGGGAACTCGTGATTTAGTGTGGGCTGGATTGTTGTTGGAGGAGCTAAGCTTGGGTAGTTTGGCTCAGAGGCCTTTATTAGTTCATTGTGATAATGAGCCGGCGATGAAGATAGCAAAGGATGGTGTTCTGCATTATCGGAGGCGTATTCATTATATCCGAGATTTAACAAGTCGTGGTGAAATCAAGGTTGAGTTTATGCCATCAGAGGTGATGCCGGCTAATATGCTGACTAAGCTAGTCAGTCTGGATGTCATTCAGCGTTGTGCGTCTTTTATTGGATTGTTCTACTCAATCAAGGAGTATGTAAATCTCCAACCGGTCAGGTGACCCACCCTATATAAAAAACCGTAACAGGAAGTAAAAGGACTTACCACACAACATTCGATATATCAGCATCACTTTCCTCACCATGATCAAGCCGTTGAATTCCACAGCGAACCGGATTGATAGAGGATAGATGCCCATTGATTTAAGTAAGAACTTGATTTCTGATTCCATGCAATTGTGGTAAATCCACAAATGAATGAGAACCGGTCCTCGAGTACAGCTCCAATCTTCTCAGCTTCTTCGATTTGAGTCACTTTATACTTGAAATCAAGGGCTTGGTTAGGGTACAGAGTGGTAAAACACCACTCCATGTCCTTGGCCTCCTTGTTACCATTCAAATACCTTCCTTCGCATATCATTCTGTTGCGCATGTATACAATATGCATAACTTGCCAAAACGTAAGGAATACGTTCACACAGTGTATGCATTTAAGTATCTTGTAATAATAAAGTCCTCATAGACCCACTGAGAAAGGCTGGAAACGGCTGAAAATGTTATGGGCAATAATAAGTTCTTTATTTAAGCGTATTCTTTAACTTGTCAAAATTTAAGAAGTTACAAACACAGAAACTCTACTGACTACGATTTTGTTGCAAAACCTCTAGACACAGACCAGAAATTAAGCATAACTCAGGAGAGTTATCATCTCAGCGTATCCGTCTTAAAACGGAACCGTGACCACCAAGGAATTTCGGGGTTAAAGCTAACTGAGGGAAAAGCCAATGCTGGAAATCTCGCACAGGCTAAGATTTTGGATTTAAAAATCTCTGAATCCTAGACGTTATGAAAACCTTAGAAATCCTAGAAATCTTAGATATCGTAGAAATCCTTGAAATGTTATACATTTTTACGAAAATTGTAGCAAAACCAAGCAAAATAGCTAAAGAAATGCGCCTGAAATCTTCAAATGCACAGCAACTCCCTGAAATTTTTAGCAAATCTTTGAAATCCATGAAATCCCCAAAATCCTAGAAATCCCGGAAAACCTACAAATCTTGGAAATTCTGGTAATCCATAAAATCGATCAAAACTTTAAGGAAATCCTGAGAAATCCTTTTAAAATTCTCTTGAAATCCCGAGAAATCTTCTTGAAATCTTGAAAAACCCTTTTGAAATCCTGACATCTTTAAGATTTCAGCAGGATTTCAAAATCTTGTATGCAATTTTTGCAACTGGCTACTCTCTTGGATCTAAACGAGGGGGTCGCCAATGCTAAAATATCTCATATGGGCTAAGATTTTAGATTCAAAATCCTAGAAATCTAAGAAATTCTGGAAATCCTAAAAATCCTCTAGAAATCCTAAAAATCCTCTAGAAATCCTAAAATTCCTCTGGAAATCCTTAAAATCCTCTGGAAATTCTAAAAGTCCTTTGGAAATTCTAGAAATCCATGACATCGTTTAAATTGTTGCAAAATTTTAAGCAAAATCAAGCAAAATTTATAAAGAAATCCACTTGAATTCTTCAAATCCACAGCAAATCTTTGAAATCTTCAAATTCACAGCAAATCTCTCAAATCTTTAGCAAAAGTTTTAAATCCTAGAAATCATCGAATCGTGGAATTCCTAGAAATCATCGAAATCCTGGAAATCCTAGAAATCATCAAAATCCTGGAAATGCTAAAAATCATCAAAATCCTAGAAATCATAGAAATTATCAAAATCTTAGAAATCATAGAAATCACCAAAATCTTAGAAATCATCGAAATCCTGAAAATCCTAAAAATCATCAAAATCCTAGAAATCCTAAAAATCTTGGAAATTCTAGAAATTATCGAAATCCTGGAAATCCATAAAATCAATCAAAATCTTTAAAAAATCCGCCTAAAATCCTGAAAAATCCTCCTTAAACTCTAAAAAATCCTCCTAAAACCCTAAAAAATCCTTCTGAAATTCTAAAATATTCAAGATTTCAACAAGATTTCAAAATCTTGTATGTGATTTTTGCAATTAGGATTCCTCGGTTCTATCCTTGGGCGAATACTACGAGACATATCACTAACATGGCCGCCATAAAAATTGACGTTTTCAAAATGACCGTGACTTTAGCTCCACACGGTGACAAAAATTGATACTGTTAGGCACATTAAAAATTTATTCACATGTACAGTCTTGTTGATTCAAGCTAATTGTTGCTTCAAAAAACATGTTTTTTAAATTTTAGAGTTTTTATTAACTTTTATGAAATTGAGACCAATTTCTATTGAGTTTTGTCAATTTTTAGAAAACTTTTGTAACGAAATTTTGAAAAGTCAAATGAAACGATATATTTTTAGGTTATTTTTTCATGCAGAAGGAATGAATTGATTATACCTTGGAATTTATACGATGACTATGCCGACATATGGCAATATGAATTAATGCAAAGAAAGCTAACAATAAAATATGGCTATCTTCTACAGTAACCTTGTTAATCATTACTAACAATATTAGATTAATTCGTGATGGATCTCAAAACTCTTGTTGTGGTGGTTTACATCTGGATATGGTTCTATTTTGGGGTTGTATCCGAGAGGTACGACTGACTTTGCTGCACCGTCACAAATAGTTGGTTACATAATTGTGGAATAACTAGTTATAGTTATTCCAAATATATGTGTTGTTTGTGATAAAGAGAAATATGCTGGTTGCAGTGTATTGGCCTTTATTTCTATTGTGAGTGAATATATTATGACTGACATATTCACTGCTTATCTTGATTAGTTGATTACATGTTTGAGAATAACTACGTCTAGTTATTCAGAATATATATATATGTCTGATCGGATGATTACTTGAATAAATATGGCAAATATTCTGATGTCAGTTTGTTTGCCTATTTCCGGTTTCCAGGAGTGAATATATTAATAATAACATATTTGCTGCTTGCTGCTATGGGCCCATGATCCTGTATTTCGTATATATACTAAATATAATATATCTACTAAATTATGCTGATGTTGGGTGAATATGCTAGGTCTAACATATTCACTGTGTGAGGATGTCGATCTGGGGTTAGATCTTGTGTAACCAAGATCACGTCGAATGATGTATATTGACCATTTTAGTTCAAACGTCCATCAGTATAAATCAGTAAGAAAGGCTTATGTAATGTAAACAGACGGTTAATTACCAGTACATGACATTTATTATAACGGTTCATTAATGCAGTAGCAATTATTAGAGCCACATTGATAAAGGGGGAAAGTTATATAACAACTATGCCGACAATTGGCTAAATACAGAATACGGTGTAAGCCAGGGCTGTCCAACACGCGGCCCGCAACCTCAGTTTTCGCGGCCTGCGGAGCGGGCTTCTAAATGTATAAATTACCCTCAAATACAAAATTTCCTACTAATTTTTTTGTAATTTGATATTTTTTTAATAATTTAAAATAATAATACAAACGCGGTTTTTCTTTGTATATGTATGCCATACCTATTAAAACTCACTGATAAAGTTGCATAAGAAGTATTTATTTTGCGGCCCTCCAAACCGAATTTTTTTTAAAGCGTCCCTTGGGGCACTTGCAGTTGGACAGCCCTGGTGTAAGCTATACAATGTGTTCAACCCTAAGTTAAACAGTAATGTCAATTGGCATACCAAGAGAAAAAAAGGATAGAGGAAACATCAGCTGTTGTACGCCCATCGCGTGATGTGGTTTCTTAGGGTCTAATTCTGGTATCCGAGTTACGTCATTGCTGCATCATCACAATGACGCCAGGGTCCGATGTATATAACTGAGTCCAGTTATCACAACGTTGGAAATAACGTTGCAATAAACTGTCACCAGTTTAGCCTATGCTTTTAAGGCTTAACTCTACAATCATAGGGTTGGAGTGACTATACTGAGTCTCGTACTCTAGTGGTTGATGTATCTGTGTAATGAATTTGTTTAGTATGTTTTTTGGTGAAGACTAACATGATGAGTGTCATGACGGAGAAGAAAACATTACTGAATGTTTTTCTCGCTAATTAAGCTTGCCAGGTCCACTTGGACACTTTAACCCACTCGTTGAGGATCACCACTCATAATGCTTATCCCTTTTCGGTTGGCCCTCACAGTTTCTGTGGCCTGAGTATCCACTTCTCATACACGGTGATTGGAAGAATTCCTAAAGCCAGCGCTCCTATTGGGAAATTTCCCTACCCTTTATGTTCACAAAAATATAAATACGTGCTTCCGACCGGAAGTAAATGCCTTGAACGCTTACCCAGAACTCAGATATATGTGATAATATGTTGTACCTATCTAACAAATAGATACAGTTTTCCTTTGATGATGGAGATGCATGCCTTTTCCTGAGGCCCTTGCCGATAAGTCAATGCTGCTCCTATCAAACAATGCCGCTATGTGTACTGATCATTACCGAGTAGATGCTCCATTGTGCAATATGTGTAGTGAAGCCGCTATGCGTGTTCCCAATCCCGTGCAGATGCACGCTGGAGTTACATGCGTAGTGAAAAAACATAATTCCGTCACTTGCAACGCAAAAAGCATTGAGATCAATGAAGAAGAGCATTATGGTTGGCAATGCTCAACGAGTGGATTAAAGTGTCCAAGTGGACCTGGCAAAGTTAGGTGGATGAGGGAAAACATTCAGCAATATTTCCTCTTTGTCATGACATTTGTCATGCGTGCCCCCAGCATATAAATCTAATAAACAATTTCATTACATAGACCAATTCCCACCACTACACAAGATCCCATATACTTATAGATGATAAAAAAACCTCAAATGCATAGCTTAAATTTGCGTCAGTTTATTGCGACGTTATTCCAATTTCAGTCACCACTGGACACCATTACGTATATCAGACCTGTGAGACTTTGGTGAGGCAATGGCCACAGTGTGCTTGCCGTAAAGTGCACCATGTTCCGTATTACATGGATGCGGACCCATTTAATAGTAGTGTTGTCGCATTCTAATATGCAGACCACGTGAACAACACAAATGGGTCATGGACATAAAAGAAATAGCTCAAAATATAATATAGAACAGTTGAAAACTGTACATCGTGTTTTGGGCGCCATATTGTTATGTTCATGACATCTTCCACCCATAATGTACCATGGCTGGCAAGAGGCATAATTACTAGAGCATTGGGCAAAATATAAGTATATTGTTGTGCTATATTGCCAATAGATGGCGCTGCTCATAATTACGTACGGATGACTCTACTATTAAAAACAGAGGTTTCCTAAGAACTTAATGGGCTTAGAAAGCTCACTCTTAACAGAGCATCTGACTTGTTCAGTTGCTCAGGATCTTGCTCCTCAAGATAGGCTTTTCTAGAAGCAAAAAAGCATTGTTCACCAGCTTAGAGTGAGCAAATAGGTTTGCTAGATTTAGAATCCAGTTCAATAGGCCTAACACATTTGGAGTGCTATTTCAAGCAGGGCTTGGAATAGTAAGACACTCAAAGTTGGGCAGGGTTTGATTTTCCTTCTATTTCTTGTTTTCCAATCTGTTAGAGTTAATTTTCTGGGATCACACAGGATGTGAACCTGAGTTTAGGCAGCTGTGCACTGGGTGCACATTCCTATTTCTTTTGATTCTAATTTCTTTTGATTATTTTGTTGCTTAGAGAGAGATTCTCTTTGCAACATTCCTGTTTAGTGGCAAAACAACAAAGTCCCTGTTGTTTTGTTTTGTTTTATTTTAGTAAGCTTACACGCCTTTATTGTTTTGCAGTTTTTCAACTGCTAATTAAGTCTTCCACTGTGCTGCGTACATCCGGTCTACCATAACATCCCCACAAGACCACAATGTCATTGTGACTATGCAGCAACAATGACGTAACTCGGATACCAAGAATAGAACTCCCAAAAACCACATCTTCCAATGAGTATGTGATAGCCAATAGTATAGCTTTATTTGCATCACATATTTTGTCATTTGTTAGCATAGTAATTGTATAGCTTAACAAATCACCAGAATAGCCCAATACTCGCCATCGCGAGTATTACGCTTGTAATAAATGTCACGTATTGATAACCAATCGACTGTTCACTTTACCTAAAGCTCACTCGTTTATTTACACTGATAGGCGATAACATCGAAATGGTCGATATGCATCGCTCGACGCATTCTCAGATCCACAAGATTTGATCCCAAACATGTAGCTAACAATACTTTTACGACAAATTGTTTTGTTAAAGTTTGCTGTGCAGTGACTCGATTCAATAAAAGTGATTAAGAGCAAACATCAATTCAAGTGTTTCAACGATCTAAAACAAACAATCAATGGTATAATAATGCTCTGGGAAGACTTGAAAACCAAGTTTAGCTTCAAATCTCTTGCTACAAGAAGGTGCAACCAAGACCCAATGGAAAACTTTTTTTCACTGTTAAGCAGAATGGTGGGCGTAATGATTCACCAACACCCAACAATGAAATTAGTTACACTTCACCTAAATTTAAAAATTTTTTTTTTATCAATTTCTTGATTAAATCAAGCACTGCAACTTGTCAGTTTAATACTGATGTTATTCTGTGCTCACTGCAGTCACTTACGGATTTACCAAAGCAAGCAGATGTCAACGTAACTCCAACTGTGATGGTCTGTAATCGTAAAAGATTAAACTATTGCTACTAGAGCGCGCTCTCAGATTGATTTGTGCAAAGTTTACAGCTGTTATAATAAAATATATTATACACTGCAAAAAATGATTATTTCTCGTAATGCCTAAAGATATATTCATTTAAAATACGGTGAATTTAACTGAATTCACACAATTAGTTGAAAATATAAACTAAAGTAACCAAGGGGAAATTACTCATTCTCCCCTATGACGTTATCAAGGGGGGATTAAAAGTCACATGATTTATAATCCCTCTCCCCTTCTGATTTGAAAGGTGTTATAGATTGAATGTGTGATTGAGAGATTCCAACTGGAATCGCTCCTATTGGAAGATTAGAGATTATTCTTAATCCTTTCACCAGTATAAAAGACCAGGTTTTACCAGAAATCAGAGCTTGCTCACTGAATTTTAAATGAAATTGATACTGAATTGTTGATATTATGGACTGATTGCTAACCCCAATTAGTTCCCTAAAATACACTAAACGCGGCGGTATGTTTCCTGCATAATCGTCGCCTGTGAGGCGTATATACCGTCGTGATAAGACAAATGCACAGATAATATGTCAATTGCCTGTACACTGAGTCTCTAGTTTGTAAGTCAGTTCCCCTCTTCAATGTGTAGAGTTAAGCGATCAAGAAAACCTGACTAGTGGATTGGAATTGAGACAGTTTCTCATTCCTTGTGACAATGATGTTCTGGGTTCAGAACTTTAGCTCTGTACATGCGTCAAATGATGCAAGTCAGAGATTCTGGCAGTCACGAAATCAGTATAAATCTTGAGTGAGAGTTTGTGCGAGAAATGAAACGTTTAGTTATCAAAACACTACATTTATTGTTAACCAGATATCGCTGCACTTGCAGTTACCTGGGTCTTTTAATGTTATAAAAGTTATACAAGTTCTATGCCGACAACTGGCATTATGGTAATGTGCAATCAAGCTATATAATGACTATCGATACTCAATTTGAATAGGGGGTGGTTCATCTTGTGTTCTGCAACCGGGCATTCAAGTTACGTCCTTGCTGCACTGTCACAATGACGTCATGGAATCCGATAATTTAGCGACTTGGTTTGGAAGCTTAGATTCAAAATAATGTCGCAATAAAACTGTATAAAATAGGGGGGAAAAGAACTAGATGCGTACGAGGCTCTTCATCATCTGACACAGAAAGCATTTGCCCAGTACATGTCAGTGTCGGGAATCTTACCGCTAAATGCGAGAAGACTTGGAGTTTGATCACGCTTAACGCTCTTCTTCATCTGGCTCAGATGAAATTTGAGTTTGTGACGATCTCGTTTCATCAAAGGACGCAAAAGTTGCCACCAGAGCGCGCTTTTGGCGTAAAAGGCGCGAGATTCAAGTTTCATTCGAAACTTGAGCGCCGAATAGAATCCAAAGTACTTTTCTTCAAAAGTAAAGCAAAGTTTACCCTTCGGTAAACTTAAATAAACAAATCTATAAGGTTTAAGTGGATATTAAATACCTTTGTATTTATTGGACATAAAATGATAGAAGTTGTATATGAATACGTACATGGAAAATCAGTAGAGTTAATTAATTCTTTCTAGAATTATTATAGAACTCGGAGAATAATAAATAAACACTGCTGTATTTATTTATTAAACACCAAAAGTAAAAGCGCACAGATAAGTATGCGCGAACAATTAATAGATTACGACATATGACGTCATCTAAAAAGGAATTATGACGTCACATGATCCCTTTTAATCCCCCGTACTCCCGGTTCGAGAGTACTCCTAATTACCCCCGAGGTTATTGGAGGATTTCCCCTGGAATTGATATGATTGGGAGATTGCATAATCTCCAACTCATATGCTAACTAGTATATAAGAGCTGTTTCCTCCAAAATTAGTTGCTTGCTTGCTTACCTTGGACTGATAACTTACACTTATTATGTCTTTTAAAACAAACTAGATCGCATCTGCGGCAGTATGTGTTATGCACTGCCGTCGTCTGTGAGGCGTATGGACCGTGAATATAAACTATCAGGTGATAGTTTATATTTCTTAGTTCTTTTTAACATATAAAACAGGCATTTTTATGACTTTTGAGAAATTCTGACGCTTTTAGGCGCAATTGCGCCATCTAGTGTCAAATTAGAACTTCACTAGACCAGCAGACTTACATTGACAAAGTCAATGATCACTTGAAACTCGACATATACACGGAGATGCCAAATTTCACGTCAAAAAACATTCACAGCCTCGAGAACAAGATACAAATTAGGATGAGACAGCTTTCCAATGGGTGGGAGAGGAGAATGTATGCTTCACTTCTGCCACAAAGCACAGGAAGGACGTCAATTCTTAATGGTCGTATCAAAATTCATAAAGAGGGTAGCGAGGAGAAGGTAAAACCCGTGATAAACACCAAACAAAGCACCACTGCAGCACTCAGCTGGTGGTTGGCTAAGAACTTGCGTAAGTTCCTTCCGAAGGACCCTAACTCGTTTCAAACCACCATTGACTGGGTAGAAAGCGTCAAGAAGGTGGAACTAGGACCGAACGAAGAAATGGCAATTTTTGACATCGAGTCGATGTTCCTAAATGTCGACAAACCGGAGGCATTGGACGAGATAACTAAAATCCTAGAGCAAAACACAGAGGGACAAGGACAGGTCACCATCGACGACAAGACATGGAAACCAGCGGACCTCATAGACCTCGTTTTGCTATGCATGGAGGACAACACCTTCACGTGGCTTAACAAGTACTACAAGCAAACATCAGGCGTATTCATGGGCAACAGTCTCAGCCCACTCCTGGCCGAACTTGT